>LJIJ01001665.1:0-38845 GCA_001718145.1 Orchesella cincta
AATATGAATATTTTACCATATCATTGCAGCCTTGCGTTGTACTACAGTCTGAAAGGGCTTACAATTGATTCAACCCATTAATTCCACTTGCTTCTCCGCACATAAAATTTCCTTAATGGTATATGAGAGAATATTACAATACAAAAAATAATCTGTTTACGAACAGAAGACATGGACGGAAAGACAAATTCATTCTTTATTTTACCTGTATCACATCAGTGAAAGACAATTTTTGCTCCAGGCTACAACAATAAAAAGGAAAAATAGACACGGCGATGAGATGACGATAATCTTTCTATAAACGTCTTCTCTCTTCTTCGCTTGCAGGAAAATTCAGCCGTCGTATCACATTAAGGGAATCCGGCAATTACTGTTCCCTTCAAAAAAATCTAGATGCATGAAACTATTTTCTGAAGCTTTGTTTGTCCTCCTGTGAGAACTTTTAGGCAAATAAAAGCCTCGACAATACTAAGTAGCTGTGTATATCAGCTCAGCAGCTCCAAAAGAAGTAGGAAAAGAGTCTCTTGAAAGATTTTTCTGTTCCCTAAAAAAAGAATACGTCACGGATGGGTAAAAACTTCTCTCCCTAGCATTTCTTATTATTCTCGTATGCTCCTTCACCATTCCATTTCCATCCATCGTCATCATTATTATCATCAAGAGCGTCCCATTGTATTTGCTTTTTATGTGGCACAAAAGCAACAAAAAATGCCATGAAGCAATATGCCTGCCAGTGGAAAATCTTAGAAGCCAGAGAAGAGGACATGCTCGATTATAAGCTTCCCTCGAGAGTTAAGTTTCAAATCCAAGCTAAGCTAAAGCAAACAATAAGAAGTTGCGATTGCAATTAATGATTGAAAATTTAACAATTGCTTACGTACCTGTTTTTTTCTTCTTGATGAAATAAAGGACACGCCAGTAAAAAAATCCCAATCAGTCACTACAACACAGTAAAAACTAAGCCTGCTCTGTCTGTCAGGTATGAAAAATGCTAATTGCTAATAACCTTTATCATCACTCAATTTACCCGACAATGGTTTAAATGACACAAAGTAGGTGTTCACCACTTTCCACATGCAAATTGCAATAAAAACTTTTCTCTTTCTCAGAAATTTCCAATACGGAGGTGGACACGGTTGTATTTTGAATGTGCGATACTTATATACACGTTGTCTCAAAAAACCGGGTTTAGATATGCTAAAAGCTAACACGTATGTGTAATTTTTGATTGTGATTATCTTTAATTAACCAGTTGGATACCTCGTTTGCTGTCTTTGTTTCAATTACAAAATTTAAAGCTCTCTTTAGCATAGAAAAGCGTGACAAAAAAACGTTTGTTTTATTCAAATTCTTCCATTCGTTTCACCTCACTCGTTTCCGCTTAATTGGTAAATTGTTTTATTGTACATTTATTTGCATATGTAATGCGGATGGATACATACATATAATGTAATCAATGTGTGTATAAAAGACATCAAAAACTAAAAGTGAAATCTTTTAAAGACAGTTAAATGAATTTTTCGAATAATTTCAAAGTAGTCATCATCCTTATCACTTGACACTTGCTCACTGATAAAGATTGGATGAGTCATATGCATATCTTACGACTGATTAGTTGTCACAGAGTAACAAACACGAAAGCAAATATTGTAGACTGTTTATGAGAGAGGAAAAAGTGGACATCCGGCATATGAAGATGGATGATGGGGATGTTGAAGAAAGGAAAGAGCAAATGATGATTTGCTTACCACAACGAACTTGCTTTCTTGTTAATCAACATCAAGACAATTTTTCTTCCGTTTTTTTGATGGGGTTATAAAGATTGCGGAATGTGCCATGAATCACTTAGGCTCTGTCATGTCTATCGAACCTATGACAGGTAGTAGAGGGATGGGGTGAGGGTTCACTAAGAAAATGCCTTTGGTATACGATTTTTAATGTCAATATCGTACTTTGGTAAACCATACGAAACAAAACAACTCAACTATTATACAGCAGGGTGACTAATCAAGTTCATAACATGCTCTGATAGAGAGAAAATAATTTACAGAATATGAATTCACTTGCACCTGTCTTTGCCAATCCAAAACGCAATATATGCCACGAGCAAGGAAACTAATAAATGTTTGGAATTCCAATAACTCTGTTTGTGACGCTTCTCGTTCCAGTGGCATCCAAACAGTAAAACCGCTGATGATGGAAATAACACCGTGGTGTGTAGTTTGGTTTATATGTCTTCCCAAAATGATGAATTGGTATTACGTGCAAAGCACTTTATGAAACTCAACTCATTATCAATTCACTCCAGTAGTTGAAGAAGACTGACGAAATTAAATAGTTGTTCACCTGCCGTTGGTTCTCCCACGTTATGTTGTTGACTTCCAAAACGTATGAAACAGCGCAATTTTACTCGACACTAGACCTCAATTAATTACGAGGGCAAATATAAGTGCTGATTTTATGATTGTTTCGTCATGCAAAAACAACATGGAACCGGTCACAAAATTGGGGAGAGGCACCTGTGTTCTTTACGACATTTTCGGTTACATGAATTATGTACGGCAACTTTGGACGATACACGTATTACTTCGGTCTTTGGTGTTTTGTTGTGCAATTCCTTCTTTCATGAGTGTGTCTTCTCCAAAATAGCGGAAATGCCTTTTGACAAGAATGTCCCAAGCGACAACCGTTCAGTTCGTCACATGAAGTTTTTACAATTCTTACAACACACACAAATCTGTGTGCTCTTCCTTAAACCTTATGACTTTTCGCTATTTCACAGTGTCGACGATGTCGATGCTTCATGATAATAGCTTCGGCCTGACTGACTGAACTAACAAAAACGTACCGTGATGATAGTCATGGTAGTAGTTCTGGTAGCAGTGCTTTTGTGTCAGTAGTATTAGTATAGCGAAAACTCACCATGATAAATGTAACCATACATTGTAGCATGTATATCTTAGTATTTGTACTTACTCAAGGTAAAAAGAATCATTTTTACCATGAGACACTCACTCACACCCAATATAACGTGCATAAAAAAAGCCGTATATAGCTTTGCTATAGAGGGAAGAGACCACGAAGGTACGTTAGTTAGTAGCAGTAACAGCAAAAAAAGTTAAGGGGAATCACCAAACACATGCATACAACAAACGTGTAAGTAAAGAAGTAAATAGTAAACTTCAAACGTGCATGTGCGTAATAGCATGTGTCCATTATTAGAGTTGTCTCCTCTTCTTCTCCACTTGTTCAAGTTGTATGCAACGTGATATTGAGAAGGATATTAGGGCTGCACAATCCACCACTTATAGAAAGCAACATTTACACATTTCAGTCGGCAAAGGGCAGTCGCTCAAAAACCTTACCTGTGCATATGTAAGTAATAGATACCTGAGCAATTTTCAATGGCTTTTATTAGACTAAAAAGTCAAACCAAGAGAGCTCACTCCATGTACATTTATCTTGCATGAGTTTTTTTTCACTCGTGAGTTCTCTTTCTTTTCCAGCATGTAAGCAGGTATATATATTTTATTATTTGGCTGTTAAAGCATTGAAAAAGGAGCACTTCAGTTTTTTCAGTCAAGTGGATTTGACGATGCTCTCTCTCACTCTCAATAATGATAGTTGTGTTGTTACCTGTTAACAATGCGACTACATGTATGTAGGCGTAAGGAAAAGAGAGCGGTTGTGGTTGTCCATGTGTGTAATGCTGCTGGAGTCATATATCCATGAATCCTATTTTTTCTTACCTAACTACCTACCTTAAACCTTCACCAACTCATGCACATCTGACACTTCAAACCTCATTGTCCATGCTTCATGTAGTATTTATTGCACGCCGTTTTTTGTGTGTAAATACACCTACTATTCTGTGTACGGGTGAAATAATTTTGTTTAACAACGACTATTATTATCACACATTGCATTCTATACTTTTTCACGTACAACGTAGCGTATGATTGTATATATTTTCTTATATGGACTGGTTTACTTGCGGATGCGTACAATAAAATGTTTTTTTCCTTTTTACTTGTGAAATTAGTTCATTCGCAGCATTAAAGTTGTAATGTTTATTTACATTTATTTCAGGGTAAACAAGCAATGTGCGACGTACGGCAATGTGATACGTAAAAGTCTAAAAAAATGTCTGAATCTTAACCAACTAATAGCGTTTTTGTTAATGCCGAATATGGTTGGACATGCTATGAAACAATACAAACCCATGCCATTACACAGAATTTGCATGCAAAAGCCTTTTGGGATCTGCAAAAATTCAGAGCAAAAATGAAACGGACAAAATAGGGTGTCAGTATGCATCGGTTACAGCTTCACCTGTGCTTTGGTCGTAAGCTTTCCTATATAATGCAAATGTTATAATTTTTTGAAGCATAACCCATTGTCTAAGATTGGAAGAGTTTTTAAAAAAAACCAACAAACACGCAAGTTTGTTACATTACCCACATGCCATAATTTTACAGACCTTTCATTGATACCTCAACCTTCACATGGCATGCTATCTTCTTCTAGAAATTGGAAATCCAGAACATGAAAGAAAAGAAAAAACATTTATTGCTGTTCCAAGGCCTAATATAAAATTAAATTTTGTCTCTTACATTTTACTTCTAATAAAAAACATGCTACAAGTGAAGACAACCAGGTCCTTCATTGCAAAATCCGGTGCCGAGTATAACAATTTACGTATCTCGGAAATATTCCCTGACAGTTTTTCTTTTTTTGTTAGCTAATAATGCTGAGCATATTATGCTTTAAATGTTAAAATATTTGCAGGGCATATGTAGGGTTTCGTTTTAACAAAAAAATACATTTTTCCTTTATACGGTTGATTTATGCCATTTTCATGATAAGTTTGGTCCATTCCGTAATCTACACAGGCATGTAAACCACATTATTATCAGAGTTTACTGAAATGCGATATTCAGACATTCAGAGAATCTAGCTAGCCTACATTTAGATGCACGTACTTTGCATTCCCTGGTATTATTTACAACTTAGGTGCATGAATTCGAGAAAAATAAACATTATATGAAAACCTGATGTAAGTCTGTGTTTGTCAGTTTACTTTTGTAGGCTCACATCTCGGGTTATCCACATGACCGATTGGGAAGTAGAATCAAACTAGATAAGCATGAAAAACTACACATGGTGCCTGAGATTAAATAATCACGACGATTATAATGCAATATTTGCAACTCAAATCGTATGTTTGTTTTAATGATGATATTGATATGCGAGACAGAAGACAACTTGTATGATTTCCTCATAACTTCACACTTTACTGTACACATTTTGTATTTGGGAATCATTTGTTGCCCTTTGTTTTCTCCCTAGTAAATAATGCTGATACGTAATCGAAATCCAGATAGCATATCATATAAGTATTAGCAGTATTATTTCATATGTGTTGTATTTCTCTCGAGATTACGTTTGATTGCATGTATCTTACTACTGTAAGAAGATTACATGTGTGCAAGCAGCACACCTGCTGTAAGTAGGTTTTAGAAGAGTTTGATGAAAAGTCATAAAACACAAGGGATTTCAGATTGCATGCCTACTTGCCTACCAGCAAGGTCTACTCAAATCTGACTCAAGTTGACAAAACCCAGTATGATTATTTGCCACATATGAGCAGTATGTTCAGTGTTACACCGTATGATTATTATGAAAATGTGATGCGACGACCATTTATCTCCGCATTGTTTTTCAGGTTGGTGGTCTCATTCTAATGTATGCCATTGTTGGTTAGCATACACGAAAATGATACAGTGGATGCTTTATAAGGTGACCACTATTACATGATACGGGACAGAACGATCGTTAAATACCTCTTTTATGTCAATGAAACTAATTTTCTTTAGTTTTACCTAAATCCGCATACTGGTATTAGTCAAAATATGCTTCTGCATAGAATAATTTGATCCCTACATGAAGGTATCAAGGACACGTACAGATTCATGCAATAACGGTAATCGGGACAGCTAATCTGATTTTCGGAAATCAGAGTTTGAAAAAAAGATGCAGTCGACGCGACTTTGCTCTTGTTGTTAAGCTTGTAGTTTATTTACATAATAACAAAGAATCAGCATACGATAACTATTCATTATAACAATCGACATTCGAGGTGTGATTTAACAACAAATTGTCTACACAGTATCTCTACAAGGTTTCATGAACACTGCATACTAAAGTGCATTATTTCTGTTTCAAAGCAAGAGAAGGTCTAAGTTAAGGATGAGTCATGAGTCAATAAATAGAAGACTATTTTCTATAGTTATAGTATACATTACTATTGTAATTTTCAATGACATAAAACCATTGATTTTGGAATCCATATAACACGAGAAAAGAAATAATCAATCTTTTGTTTCAAATTTGTAGTTACATTTACATATATTACAAACCTCAGCATAATACATTTCAAAGTTCAAAACTTGGCTTTTTTCAATTGTCAATAATTCATAAAATGTAAGACTCTCATAATATTCATTTCTAATTGAAAATACAATAGCACTTGTACTGTGACATTTAAGTCATTTCTGAAGGTCCCAATTTTTTTTACTGATTATCGAAAGATTTACTTTAAAGCATTCAGCTCTGCTGAAGAAGCTATAAAACCCCGATCTGTATGATTAATTACAATATAGATATTTCGGAATGATAATAACATAAGCAAATGCTTACTCAAGATGAAACAATCGTTTTTCTCAGAAGAATGCTTATACTGATATAATTAACACTTATACTTCCTAACTATAAATCTAGCTCTAGTTATTAAAAAACGTTAAAAGATGCCTCAAAACTCCATCTGCATGAATAAGAAAAGTACTGCGTTGGTTCTACATACTAGTACCTGAATTTGACCTGGAATTGTTAGTAAGTTTCATTAACTTACAAAGAAACTGGTAATTAGGTAATGTAAAACTGCAACATGATCATTAAATTCAATTCTTTACGTTGAGAGCAGAAGAACTTGAGTATTAATTGAAACCTCAACCATTATAAATGCAATGCCTTTCTTTGGCATATAATTAAAGCTCTAAAAGTCTCTGAATTCTTTAACTTAGAATTACAACGGACAGTAAATGTCGAAATACGCAACTACCTATAATGTAAATATTATTCTTAATGACAAGACAAAATATTAATTTAAATACATTATTATTATTAAAATATGTATTCTACACGATCAACGCGTAGTTGTTTACTAGTGTCTGATCTGATCCCACTATATATGTATACTTTTCTAAGAAATACCTGTACACTTTTAAAAATTTTGTTATTCTAAATAAACTTCATGAAGAAGGCATTCATTGAATGTTTCAGACGCAACTTCATTTAATGGACGAAATGAGGCGACTACTCAATTGAAGAATAAACTGTTATTGCATCTGGGTACAGAGTAAATGTTCAACGTTCAACTTTCGACAGTTTTCTCCATTAAATCCAATTCTACAGCGCTTACTCTACCACACTACTAACAATTTTAAACTTAATCAATACGTTATCTATCGTCTATAGTTGAATAGCTACTTTACAAAAAATATTTAAGTACATATATTCTAATCTGAAAGAGTTTGGGGAATGACTTCAGAATGGATTTATTGGAAAACAGGAAATGCATTACGTTACGAAATGTCGAATCCGAACCAGACTATACAGTTTTTTTATCGCGATTTTTGCTTTCTCTTCCTATAGCGTTTTCCCGTCGCCAATTCCACTTGACCACCGTAGTCATAAGAAACAGACAAACACGATAAGTAACGTTCCAAGCCACCACATCAACGAGACGGATTCATCAAATAGCAACTGACCAACAACAGCCTGTAAAATTGAAAATAAATCGCCAAAATGAAAACCTTACTTTCACCATATATACATACTAATGTATTAAGCGTTTGAAATAAAAAGGATTCTTACAGATGCAAAGAAATTTGCCGCAGTATTTGTAACTGTTGCTTCCAACGATGTTTTGCAATATCGAAGAGCCTGAACAAACGTCCTCCACATCACCGCATTGACAAGAATCATTGCTACAAACGCTAGTCCCCGGATGTAAATGGCAGCCTTGTCACACATTACATATGACTGTTGACGAGTGTAGTTGAGGTGCTCACTGGTTATTTGTTCGCAAACCACACGTGCCACCCAGCGCTGCGAAAACGCCAGATGTCAACGCAAGTGACATCCCCTTTCTCGCTGAAACAGCCTTTGAACGCCTTTCTTTATCTTTACCATTTTCCCTTCTGAGGGAAATGGTGTCATCCTCGGAATCTGTAGAGTCGCTCATTTTTTTTACTAACACCTTATAACAACCTAATATAAAATATTGGAGTTGTGACTTTCGTTGTCGATCATTGTTTTTGTTTGTTCACAGGAAGGAATAATAGAACTTCGTCAAGTGTGACATCTGGAAATTAAATCGCCATAATAATATTCAATATTCGCCTATGTAATAGTAACAAAATAATCAACTACGCAGCGGAAAATGGAAGGTTTTCGATTTCGTACTACGAGTCACGTCCACGTTAAACCCATTAAATATAAAAACTACGCATTCTTAAAATATTTGGAAGCTATCGATTTGTTGTACTGAAAAAGTGACAGTCATGCTGCCCATGTCAAACAAAATTCTTAATATTTATAGTTTCAGTCAAGAAGTAAAGTCGTCATTCCACCCTATATCCTACATATTATAAAACCTCAATCGCAGAACAAGAGAGAAAGAAAGCAGCAGCGTCTTATCACACAGCTCGTCTACATTTTCCATATGACAAGAAAAAAATTCAGACTCGGATGCTTCCGTACGCAGCCAACAACTCGGAAGCCACATGTTGTACCAAATCTGTGTTTACAGCTAACTTGGCTTGGAAATGGAAGCTTATGCTGGAGAAGCGTACCTGGACACTTGTATGGCTAAGCTTTGCTTTCTCCAAACGTTACTTTCACTACCACCAGCAAATAAAACGACATTTACCTCAAGTCAGAGTCGTGTGACTTGGAAAAACAAAATACTTCGCGTTGCCATTTCCCGTTGATATTAGTAAAAACGAATTTATGCACCAGTCCTTAAAATGTATGATAATAAAACGTCAAAGAAGTTTGCAGGGTTTAATTTTTGTCAATCTGAACTAAACAATGAAATCAAACCTTTCTTACTGGCTGAACGAATACGGTAAATCAAAGTTGAAAACTGAGGCAATTTAAATTAATCTTCTTACCTGTTCCGTATTTGCATACGACGCCACCACTACTAGATAGTCTTTGTTCACTCACAGCGTCAAAGTGGATTACAAATCAACGTCAACACCTGTGTTTACATAACATCTCTAGATCTATTTAATCACCAAATCTCAAAAGCATGCGTCAACTTTTTTTTGTATACAAAACACATCTTTTCATACCTTTTAAGGTATCAAGAACAGATACAACAAATTCATGTCAAAACATTCTTCAGCATAAACAAACCGTCAGCTTCCAATATTCAACTTTCTTGAACCATCGAGTAAATATTTTGCCGCTGTGTGTAAAAATGTACCTTAAAATGATACATAAGAATATTATGTATCTTTTTTGCTTGTCATATAAAAGCATCTTTTTATAAAAGCACATCCCTTTCCCATATTGAATCATTTAGCTTTGCCAAATGTTCGAAGCTCTTGTTTGTATATTTTGTTGTTGTTTTGAGAGATACGAATATTCACATAACAGTATAGCACCATTACTATCATCATCAAGTTGAGTAGTGTATATTTAAATATGTTGTGTGAGTATTGAAGTTTTTTTCTTATAAGATTTCACAAAGTAAGGTACACGTTGTTTTTTACGAGTTTCATTATATAATGCTGGCAGATACGAAGACACGGCATGATGTGATGTAAGTAATGAGAGTAATTGTCTTATGGTTAACTTGTCTACTACGCACACTGCCGATTGCTAATCCTTACCAACTAATCTAACTTAAACATTAGCATACCGTATGCCCTAGATAACTTTTTTTCTTTACGGATGGACACCAGTCGATGAAGAGGTGTTGATATTTGTATGTGGTTTTGATACGGGGAAGATATTCCATTTGAATGACTTGCGATTATTGTTTTGTTTGTTTGAGTAAAGTGTAGAATGGAATAGGTATTGTCAAGTGTGGAGTGGTAGGTTTAAGTCCTTAACTTTTGACCTGATTGACTGACTGTGACTATCATTAACGTTATCAACAACTATTGCATTCAAGAGCACTCGGCTCATTGCAGTGGCTAAGAATGTGAACGTGTGTGATTTAAGGTTAAAAAATTGAGAGAGGATGAATGAATGCTGCTGAATAGAATCCACTGTCAAGTCAGTTGTAAGAAATTTTTGGATTGCAAAACTTGCTGTAATATTAAGTATTAATGACTGATGTGTGTGTCAATTAGTATGGCATATTAAATATGCAAACATATAGCAGGCATGTGAATGAGTGTGTTTTTTTTTGTTGCTTTTTGTCAGTGTTCGAGATCGAAATGCTGGTTAAAATTGGGACGCTCGTAAAGATGATGTGTAGGACCTTAAGAACTTTGACATATTAGCGATTAGACCGTGTCTTTGTGACGTGGAATTTGACAGTCGAAAGCGTATAGAATGTAAGATTTTTGCGTGATTTATTGATGTTTCTAACTATAACTGTAGAGGGGAGGAGTGGAAAGATGGTGTGAGCTTCACTTACTAATTCAACCGTATCCTTTAAATTCACAAGTAGTTACAGATTCCATGGTTGTGGAATTTATGTAAGTCTTGGGATGCATGTTTATCAGCAAAGGCTAAATTAGCAGAGAGACCAAATTTTGATTGAGTTTTGATCATTGACTCAGGGCCATTATTGTTTGAAATACTGCAGAAAACAGACGTAACGGAGCTTCAACATAAGTATCACTGGACCGTTCTCAGTTGTAGGCGTAGGAGTTGAAGCTCGGGTTGATAATTTGTCTTGAAAGACAACGATTGTTTCAGAGTTTGTGTAGGTATGTGGATTTTTTGTCGCTTGTTGGATTTCAGAATATTGTTTTGTGCATTTTTGGGTTGAATACAGGAAAATTGAGAACTAATTGGGAACTTCTTTTTGTAAGTCAAAAGCCTGTTCCAATTTCAAATTCTACCTAATTTCATTTAATCTAATTTCATTTGGCTTGTGACGTGGCCTGGTGTTTGATTTTTATTGAAGCCTTGCCTGAGATATTGACAATAAATAGACAAGGTAGAAAATTAGGAGCCAATTTGCAATTTCCATCGAAAAAAAATCCATCATTAAGTGGTTGGTCACTAGAATAAGAATCGATTGGTGTTGTGTAAGTATGGATAACTGGATTTAGTAAGTTTTCTTGTGTAAACATTTCAGAGTGGAATCGATTTCTTCAATCTTGACGAGGAGAATCGTGAGGTGGGGATAATTTGTCTTTGCAAAGGTAAGGGTTCACCTGCAGACAGTGCTTTTAAAGCATTTAATATGAAATTAACTGATTCTACGGATGGTGTATTTTTAAAAAAAATTATCTCTCAACTCACAAATTTTCTTTTGATGTTGAAACTTTAGGCACTTGAAATTTTGGAAATTTACTCATCGAATTAAAGAAGCCTTCCATTCCATCGCCATGTATTGTCTTCAGTGGTTAATTCCTGTACTACTGCTTCCAAAACCGGTTAATCCAGCCCTAGTTCACAACCATGTAATGTTCATGGTGTTGTACCTAACCGGATTCTTTTTGGAGAGGAAGCCTTGTACAATTTGCTCTTTAGTTTTCATTGTGGCAGTAGCGCTGCTTTGTTATTCAGGCCTTGGAAATTGTCTCTTTTGGAGCTCAAACTGTGACACGGTCAGATGTGAAAATGGTTAAACACGAATCGGCTAACTTTAGATTTTAAAGGTATCAAAACTGACGTTCCTTTATTGATAGTTTATTACTTACCATGCTAATATTTCTTGAAGTTTGAAGAAGTAATGCATAAATTTATTCTGAATAATTGTTTTTCAGAAGCTTTAGCCTCATTCATCGCTCATATTTTTGGAATTTTGGAAACTACGTGCACTGTTGAAAGATTAACCATCGCAATCTAGTTACTTTTACGAGAAAATTGGTCATGTAAATTGATATTATTACTTGGTGTACTGTAAGAAAGAATTATTGTATACTGAATGAAATGAGTTGTAAGTGGGATTATAATAATTGAGTTGAGTTATTACAAAACCACATCGACCACGAAAGTTGTTGCAGCTCAAAATAGGGAAGGTATATTGTGTGTTCTGATATTTTTATCACACAAGGTTCAACTAACAAGATCTTTGTCTGGTTTTGACCATGAAAAAGAGTTTTGCTAACTACGAGATTGAAACAAGAATTATTATCTCTTTCGAATCGTTACATTTGAATGTTAATAAGTTACAAAGTAACTTTTGAATCCTTTAAAAGCTTTCCAATGCCAAGTTTTAAATATTATTATGTGTTTCCAGCTATGTGCTCTTTTACGGGTTTGGCTTAAGAAGTGACAGTCCCTTTTGCTTATCTTTAAAAAAAAGCTTATGGTTTGAGGATGTCATAAAACTAATAGGTTATGTAATATGTAATCAATCACAGCATGATGATGCATTACATAAACGTATATCAGTAAACTTGTTCACTTTGAGGGTAATGTAGAACTTGGAGATACACGATGAAATACATACTCTTCTAGTCATGAAATACACACAATGTATTTTATGAACTATCTAAGTATTTTTCATAAGGCGAATATAATAAGAATTATTTCCGAATGTTAAGGTAAATATTGTAAGGAGTGATTTAATTAAGAGAGATTATGATAATATTGTAAAACATTTACACTATACATATACCACGCAGCGTTAAATTAATCGATTCAAGTGTAATTTGCTCTTAATTGAAATTGTGCAATAACTCTAGTTTTCATGAAACTACCAAATTTCTACTCACTCATGAAATGATTTACCATATTACATGAGTTTTTAATGGTTCAAGAAACCAGGATGTATGTAATGGTATTTATTTATACGAAGCTGTTATTGTTTCTTATTCTACTTTTCTGATAAAAGACACTAGATAAAAGTTGAATGAAAACAATGTGATAAACATAAGGAGGGAGTGGAATACAGCATTTTTAATGGTTACTATTCAACTTTTGCCGAAGATTAAATTGTTAGTCATGTTACATGAACGTCAAGAAGTTTGCCTAATATGTTGGAATCTTAATTCTTCCTTGTTTTAACGAACTTCCTTCCATTATTATCCTTCATTCAAGGTTTTTTATCCGTGTTTAATTTTGAATGTTTGTGTAATTGCTATTTAATAAGTTGTTTTGTCGGCAATTAAAACCTTTAACAATAATTAATACGTAAAACTTCAGTTATAGTACTGGATCTTTAGTGGACAACAGCCAACTTGCTTACATCATTGTAGACGAGAAGATCATTATCAAAGTGATAACCGCGTTAATAGTTATGTTGCATTAATGTTAAATAGGTTATGGTTATTTATGCATCAGCGAGATCAAGTTTGTTATGATGTCGTTGTTTTAAATACAGCCAAACCAAAATGATATATTGTACATTTATGTAAACTTTGCGAAAAGTGAGATTAATGTATAGATTAAACAGATACTTTATTTCAAACCTATCATTTTACATTCAATTATTCATTGAATCCGCGTACAATTTATAAAACATTATAACCAGACGAACCGGCGTTACAATGACAAAGTCATTTAAAATATACCAAGTGATCTTTATTCATTTTTTCAGTATTTAAGAGATTTCTAAAGAAAAACATTAGAAGAATTATAATGATAGGATATCGAAGGTACAGTACGAGTTCGTTTCAAATCATCGTAACAGGCATGAAACGCCAAAATAATCTAATCACAATCGAACAGAGCTTTTATTCCAAATAGATAGTTTCGACCTCGACATCCATATATTTAGTACTGCCACTAGTGGTGGACACGGGCTCTTCTGCTCGTCTTCGTTTTTTCGCAGGAGTCCCTTCATCCTTCGTATCAAGAGGACGCTTAGTTCCCAATACCTTGATGTCGTCATCTTCATCCGGCATTGGCATTGCTATGATTTCCAAGTCGTCATCATCATCCGTAACAACCTTCGCATCTACATATAGCAATAACAAATAAATTAGTAACCAATAAAACTACCGTGTAACTCTGAAATGTTATTATGCTATGATTTGACCAACCTTCAGCATCTGGAGCTTTCTCCGATTCCTTCCCGTTTGTACTTGGTTCTTCGTCCTTTGGACCCAACTGAGACCGATCACCAACTAACTCAAAACACTCAACAGACTTATCTCTGTCTTTCGATTCTTCTTCACTCATGATTACAATATTGATAACCAGGTTGTAATTTTGAAGGAAGTCATCACATCTTAGTCGAGTTCCGTTGGTTATTTTAAATTCCTAGATTAGATTATGGGCGCATGAAGATTTCAATTTGAAAATAAATTACTATGAAATGCACCAATACTACAACAAAACATGTCTGCAACACGTACCTTCAGTAGTTTATCGCCAATGTCATCCATTTCTCCTTCTTCGCTAGAGATCAATATAGTGCCGCAACCATCTTCGATTTCCACATCAGGCGCAATGATGCACAACTCTTTCTTCAAAACTTTTTCATTCAACATTCGTACCGTCATTCTATCCAAATCAATTTTGAGTACGATCTAAAATAGATGAATTTTACAAAATTGTATTAAACCAATTTACAAATTTACGGCAGTTTTAATTATTAATATTTGCAATTTAGTTAGCGTACCTCAGGCTTTTCTCCACACACATAGCATTTCGGGTTCGGAGCCATGACTTGATCAAAGTGATACAATTCTTTGCGAACATTAACTCGATTCTGAATGTACACCTGTGAAAGTTAACAAACACACATGAAACATGAATACCAATATAATAAATGATTATAAATAATAATTATCATCATAGCATGAAAAAGGTTTGATCTTGGAAATGGAAACATACGTACAGAATTACACTTGTACCAATCTTCTTTCAAAACTTTGAATGCTGTCATCACAATGAAACCACCCACAATGGCATTAGTAGAAGCAATAGCTGGAATAATATTGCCTGCCATAGCTGTAATAATGAATATACATTTATATTGCTGTAATTCGCTTTTAGTATAAATTTCTACAAACGGGTGCCTCTAAACAAACACTTACACTTTGTATCAAATCGACTTTTCTGAATAATTCCAAAAATGAAGGACCGGATGTTGGAACAGGCTGTAACAAAGTCCATTGCAACATCATCGTCTTTGTCCCAAATCAGAACACCTCCGTCTTTCTCATTTTCCAAGCGATTCTTCAGAGCTTGAATAGTTTTCTTGAAAACTTCAGCACATTCAGCGATTGGCCATACACGCTGATCCTTCAGCAAAACGGGTGTCTGACCAGATACACTTGAGCTGCTGGATGCAACTAAAGGTCCGCAATAATAATGCAATGATTATGTTCAATGAGATTGACATTTGCAGCTTCATACTCATACAACTCATTTAAATACAATGGATTGTCAAAAAAATGCATCATTGAGCTACGAACCTGCATCAGGTAAATTATTCCAATCAAGCGGTGTTGGTGGCCTTCGCTTTTTCCACAGATTGTCCATCGAAAGTAAATAGTTTATGTCATCATTGAAAAACTTGTGAAATAGTTTTTGAGGATCATATTCACAATTCTGGGCCCATTGACGTGTGGAAACCCTCGCAATTGGCTGTTCAGACTCATTTTCTAGAGCAGCTTTCCCAGCATCACCTGAAATTTTACATTAAAACAATGTGTACAGTGTATACAGATGAGCTACCGAAACCGAGATAACATAGTACAAGGTTTTCCTGAATAACTATTCTATTTGTAAAACTCGATTAGACACTTACTAATAGCTTCTGGATCAGCAGAGTCCGGAGAAACATCTTCATCGGCATCAGCAAGACCAAATAACTGACTAAAATTGGATAATTCAATCATTAATTCATTTAACGCACGTCACCTTTCAGCTTAGCTTTAAGTTTTAGCTCATCCCTAGCCACAACTTACTTGAATAAATGTTTCGACCATACGATACAATGAATGGGTTCAGAAGGTGTGTTCCTTATGGTGCACCCAGGAAATGTCTTTTGATGAGGTCGCTGAGTACAATCAAAGCATTCAGTCACGCCTTTCTTGTGAACCTGCATAATCAACAAAATAATCAACACATATATGTTAAATGCTAAATCTGGCGTACCCCTATGGAATTGTATTTAACAACATGCATTCAACATACCGTTACGTGTCCTAGTGTTCCAGAAGATCCAGACTCAATCAGTGGAATGTCAGAAGCCAGACACATACGATTGACATGACTTCGTGCAATACGGTTGTCCAATGCATTCATAACAAAGCCAAACTGCTTATAGAAGTTCATGTCATATTTAGTCCTGCAATAAAATTCAAACATTGAAACTACCAAATCAAACAAGTATTAACATGTAAAAACGTCACTCTGTAGCTAACTACTTACTCTGTAATACTGTCGTGATAAGCAGTGATGTTGACATTAGGATTGAACTTTAAAGCAGAATCTTTAGCCACATGGGATTTTGGACGTCCGACATGCTCTCTCCGAAACAAGAACTGCCTGTTGAGATTGCTCACTTCAATGGTGTCCAAATCAATCTGCAATGAAGGAAATTTTTAAAAAATTTCCTCCGGATTTAAATTTTTTTCTGCTCTAATAATTAAAAGCTACTTACAATATGAATATCCTTGAATCCAGTGAGTACCAGATTCTTCAGGAGTTCACAGCCCACTCCTCCGGCACCAACAACGAGTATTTTCGATGTGAGTACCAAATTCTGAATATCCTTCGGTAACAGTCCGTTAATTTCCGAAGCCATCCTTACTCAGTTTCCGCAATTTAAAACTCACAAATTCTGTATTCTAAAATATTTGTGACGAAGCAAGAAAAAGACTTTACGACGTTATCTGATAAAGTTTATCACACAGAAAATGCCCAGCTACCCCTATTACACAGCTATGTACAGCTCCATGTCGTTTGTTTATCCCCTCCGGTATCCTCTAGTTTCCGCTCTTTGCATGCTTATGTATAACGTTAGATGCACCCACAATAGGCACGACGAAATTTGTGAAATCTCACAATGCCCCGTTAAAACATCCTGTTCGGATCGGATATTCTTTGTCTCTAAAAAAGGATAATATGACGCTTGGGTCAATATCTCTATTCATCACCGGAAATCGTTAGAGAATGTAAATGACAACTACAGAACGATTACAGGAAGAATTTCATATTTATTTGATAAGTCATAGTTTAAATGCATGATACAACATTTGTCTTATCAGTCCAAGAGACGCACGCGCACATTCATTCATCAATCAATCAATCATAAAATTCATCATCGCAAGTCTGAGGCATTCAGAGTCAAATTAGTTTGAAGTTAATTAATTAGGTTCATTCGCATAAAATAAATGTATGCGCTAATGAATCGAGATGTCTTTTGTATTTGTATTTTAATATTGTATGTAACCTCCTACAAACAAAAACAAATGCAATTGCTGTTGGCGAGTTTTTAAATGCTAATACAATGGTAAATTGTCACATAATCATAATGATATGATCCTGTTGTCAAAAACGAAAATGTAAGAAACAAGAATGAATGAGTATTTTCATGTTATCAATATTGAATATCAATCTACTATATAATCTAAACGTAAGCAAGCTGTATTAATTATTCATAGTATTTTTTTCGATTGGAAATAAAAATGACAAACAAGTTTGAATGAAACTATTATAATTATGACCCCTTCTGAATTTGGTTTATAGGTTGGCGGAAGTGTGGATTCCACCTAGGCAATTAAATGCATGTCTGTAAAGGACTCTAGTCACAGCTACTTGTTAGTTAGCTGAGCAACGCCCTTGATTTTGAAGACACCACTCGGGTTGGAGACGATCAGCGTTGATGCCACGCTTCACGAGACGCTCACGGTGATGGATAAGACGGTCAGCAGCGTCTCTCCAGGATGAGAAGGGATTGGCCCAAAGACGCTCCGCAAGGGCTGCACCGCGGGGCCAGACCTTGGCTTCAATGCCCATCTCATCAACTTGCTCTGACCAGATGGATGCTTCACCTCCGATGATTTGTCCGGGTTGCAGATCAATTTCTTCTGTGGTGTTCAGCTGAGCGATGACACGAAGTGGGTTGTTGTCGTAAACTCGCTGCCAGGTCTTGTAGCCTCCGCAAGATCCACGGCCTTCTCCCATCTAAAAATGGAAAATGAAATGAAATTAATCTCAAGTCGATATTGAGGAACTTTTTAAATAACAAAATCAGTTTGCTTACCCAATCTCCGAAACCACAATCGAATTGCCAAGAGTCTCTGTTTGCAAAGATGACACGATATCCCTTATCCAAAATAGCAGCCAAAGACCTATCCCTTCCACTGTTACGGAATGTGACAATGTATCTTTCAGGATCGAGAATGTTTTCAATGTTTTCTTGGACCAACAAGTTGGAAGCCCAGACAATGGGAGTAAGTTCGGTTCCTCGTGCAGCACGTACCAGTTCAACGTAAGCACGTCTTTGGAAGGTGGCCCAAAGTTGAAGGAACTCTCGTTCCGTTCTATTACGTCGTTGAGCGGCCAAAAAGTCAGTGATCTCTTTGCTAGAGTTCCAGCAGTTGAAGTTGACATCATCACCACCCATGTGGAAAGCATCAGTGTCGAAAACACCAAGAAGATCTCTGTACAGTTTACCGAGGACAAGGTAGGTTTGTTCGTTTACTGGATTGAGTTGTCCGCATGGTGGCTCGCTACAGAACTGGTTCCATGGTTCAGCATTAACGCAGACGGCCATTGGTCCACCTGATGTTACGGAGACTGGAGCTGGCTGGATTGTGTTTGGTCCAGGTTGGACAGCGTTGCTGCGCTCAAGTCCTTGCCATCCACCGCTAATGTGAGAAGGAGCATCCAACTCGGGAATAACACGAACTCCTCTGCAAAAATTTATGTAAATATTCCTCATTTCCTCATTTTTTAAATGTCCACCGGTAATGATTTACATAATGCTATTCATACGAATGAATTCATACCTAATTCTCCCATATTCCACAAACTCCTTGATTTCTTCAGGGAAGTAAATCTTTTCTGGAGTGTAAGCGCCATAGAGGGTGAGTTGAGGAACACGTTGTGAGTAGAATGGGAAGGAGTGGGAGTCAGTAATGTGCCAATGGAGAGTGTTCAACTTGTTGTATGACATGCCATCAACAAGCTTCTTCATTGCTTTGAGGGAGATAAAGTTCCTGGAAGTGTCCAACATGATACCACGGTATGCAAAGAGAGGTCTGTCAATGACAGCTCCAGCGGAAACAATTTGTACGGTATCTCTTTGTTCATCATAGGCAATAAGCTGGCTGAGAGTTTCAAGACCGTGACGAGCTCCGAAGAAAGTGTCTCCTCTGACCTCAGCAGTGACAACATTTCCTTGGGTTTCAATGTCAATTCTGTAACCTTCGGAAGTTTCAAGAGTGAGTCGCTCTTCTGGATCGTCAACAACAACCTATAAGACATGAAATGGCTTATGAAAATTCCGACATCTTATGCATGCATCCATATACCAGCTTTGCTGTGTATCTAGTTGCTATTCAGGACGTTAGCACGTGAGAATGACTTTCATATAATATACCTGAACTTGAACAACAGTTCCTTCAATGACGTTGTCATACTGCTTATCGAACGGGTTCTTGCCACCTTCAGCATAGTTAGGATGCATCTTCAAAATATTGCCCTGGAAGTCTTGAACAACTCGGTTGAGCAACTCTCGGATTCTGTCTGTAGGTGCGGTGACTGGAAGAATTCTCAGGTTTTGAGGTTTGAATGGTACGACCACACGACTGAGTTCAACATCACCTACAAGCATGGTACATTAAGACATTATAGGTCGGTCGCAACAAGTTACATGGGTATAAAAAATGTCCAGAATATTTTTAATGCAATATTTTTGCAGAGAAAATGAGTTTGTTAGTTTTTTACATTATTATTATTCCTTTCATCAACATCAATTCTGGGAGGAATTTCATAATAAATTATGTGCCATGTTTCTAAAGAAGTTTGGCTTGGCTTGCACAAAGTCATGCAAAGAGCAGAATATACGTGTACAGTCATTCCTGACGTATGTGTATATTATGGAAAACTAGTAGAATGGCAGATGGAATAAAATAATGCAAAAGCAACTTTTACAAATATCTCCTTTCTTCTTGGCTGCAAAAAGAGGAGGAAACAGGTATTTGAGTTGTTTCTGCTCCTACCTCCACTTGACTAATCTATTACTACTAAACGCTATTTATGCTTATAGGAATGCTTGTCTACTCTCTATCTCTTTCTGTTTGTTGCATGAGGGCATTGACTTTGTAAAGACTTGCCAGGTGAATAAAAAAGGTGAAACATGTTCCAGTCCACAGCTTTCCTGTGATCTTTAATCACCCCTTTTCTCTTCGCTTGATATCTGATACATCTGTAGCTCTGTTCTATTCGAGTTTTTTTGTGGCTAATTAAAATAACTATGTTTTAGATACGAAATGTCAGTTACTGTGTGAAATCAGACAGCACTTTAATATACTTACTAATGTGAAATACACACTACGACAATGCAGCCAATATGATCTAACAGATTTACATAATAATTAAATTTCTTTCAAAAAATTAAAAGACGCAAAACTTATATTAAACTAAAAAGTTTCTTCTAAGCCTATCAAAAGAATTGAGTTGAGAGAAATTAAAACTATTTGAGGTGTTATTCCAAATCAACCAATCTCATTAGCATTCCCAAGAAGAAATACATCAATAATATCCAGCCAACTTACCGGTCGGTCTCGGCCAAATGGCACGGAATCGTCCACACCTCAATCGACAAGTATCCAGGGATTGAATGACAGTGGAATCTGATCTAAGTTTCTTTACGCAGGTTCCATTTTTACAGACGTATGTCCAAGGGGATGGCATACTAAAAGGGTTGAAAAGAGGTAAAAGTTAATTTTTCCAGTGTCTAAAGTTAAATTGACGCAACAAGGGCATTGAGAGACAATTTTAGAACTCACCGAAAATAGGATTGAGCATTAGATTCTGAGGGAAGGTAAATTACCGCGAAGGCTGCCACAGTGGCACACAAAATAACTAACTTTAATTTATCCATATTTAAAACACTACCTATGTAAATTAGTTATCTAGCCTAAAATCTGAAAAATAGAGCCCTAGTCCCTTCAGTCCGGACACGCGAAGAAGAAGGGAAGGAGTCTTATTTAAAACACTCTGTATAAAATCTACACAGTCTAAACGAAGTCAACAGAATGCACAAAAGGGTCAAGCACTCCGAACCACGGATTCCTTAATACTGACAGACTCTCTCCGGTGGTTAAGAAACCTGAAGTTTCAGCCCAAAAAAATTCCAAGCCACATAAAAAAAACTTGACCGGACTGTTCTTATTCATCCATCCATCCGTTCATTAGACTGGTTAATAGTAATAGCAAATAGCATAACATTTTCATGGAGGGGTCATTATACACTACACACTGCTGATATGTTGATGTTGATGATTGTAAATTGTACTACCTAAGTAAGTACATGAATGCAAAGGCAGCAGGTACTATATAGCTCTGTTGCAATAGCTAGCTAGATTTTTGTCTGTTTTGTTGGCAACCCTTTGGGCAGTGCGGTTTGGTTTTAGCGATTTTTCAAAGATTTAGCACTAGCAATGATCTTCACCAGCATCACCAGTTGAGCATCCGTATCATTATCAACAAGATATACATCCACATTCGAAAAAACTCATTATGAGTCGTTGTGCATAATAAACTTGCGAGAAAGGTATGAATTACAAAAACCTGGTTTATATGTGTATCTCTCTTTCTTTTCACGTAGCGAAAAGAATCTTCCTTTAGTTTAAAACAACTTCACCAAATGTGTAGGTATTATCTGTAAATCAAGTTCACTTTCGCTTTTTATTCCATGTAAAAACCATACATACTTACGCAGGTAGATACGTGCATATCATGTTCAAGTGCATCTGCCTTCTCCTACCTGCAAAACCTACCTATTTGGTGTCTCAAAAATGTATAAACTTCTTTTGAAACATCATCATACTTGCTCAGTTACACTCTATTATTTTGAATAGTAGTAAGTAAACTCACCAAACTTCAGCTTTTAAAACAGTCGAACCGTGCCATGTCCATGCACATAAGTTATTTGACTGATTCATGATTCATGCATTGTTCTCCCTAAGCTGTCTGCTGATGAAGAATCCTTTGAGAATGAGTTTGAATTGAAGAATCCTGTTTTCCACATTTTGACATGATGCTACTGACCCGAGTTTTTTCGTTTCGTTAATTCCAATCTTCAGCTTTGTTTTACATACACGAAGTTGCGCCCACCAAACCGCAAAACAGTTTACAGACGTACGCATATAAACTACACAATTATTATACTGTGTGTGTGTATAAATACCTATACCTACCTGAGAGAAGAAGTGAAGATGAGAGGAGAAAAAAAGTGAAAACCTCTGGAGCAGATATAATGAGGTTTATCAATGACCTCAGACCATAGGGCAACGTCAAACGTGTCGGCTTATTTTGCCTGGGCCATTTATCATAAAATGAAGACAGAGAAAGAAAGGTGTGAATTAACTTTTTAGATACATGAACGGATGTATATGTAACATAGACAATTATTACATTACGTGCTCACTGTGAATCCCAACTAGGGAAAGACAAAATGAAACAATTTTTACATTACAAAGTTGATCTTTAATGGGAATCCAATCAAGCATGTTTTGTTCTAAAATTGGCAAACAACTTTGATTGATGATTAGGCATTTGATTGTTCTGAATCAAGATTGTTGTTTTGATTATATGACTTAATGGCTGACAAGATGATGATTAACAAGATGCCAATCCAATATGGGAAGTGGAAGGGAAAGAATGAAAGCTCAAGCAAGATAAAGTAGAAGAACAAAGCCAGAGGTTGATGTTATGATGATGCTGATGAAGTTTTTCTCGAGATATTAATCTTCATTCGGAGAAGAAAAGGCGATAATATTTTCATTGTGATGGCCAACGACCTGTTGTTAAAGCAAGCAGCTCAGGCAAGCCAGCAAGTTGTAGTTGTTAAGTGGAATCGCAATCATTCTTCGGGTTTTATCAAGTGAAGTACGGCCGGACGAAATGGATGGACTCGGATCCCTCTGAACTCATAGAAGTGTAATAATAATGTCTTCTGTGTTTAATACCCACAAAGCAACCAGTTTTCACCCTCAGGAATCACACGGCCAGTGACCCTCCCCCGAGTATTCAAGGCAATCGACTAATTGTCACTGACACGAGAGAAAACGAAACTTTGTAGAACTGGCGCGGGCTAGAGCTTGCGTTTTTTAAAATGAACGTTTGTGATAGGATATGATACAAGTCCCTTTCTCTTCCCGTGACTTTATTGCACATAAAAATACGCATGAAAAATGACATAATATAGGTTTTAAACCAAGTTACATAAAACGAGAATATTTCCAAGAATATTCTGCTATGGTTGTTCATTCAAAATCAAAAGTACGCAACGCACTGATTCATATAGTAGTTGCGTGCATATGCATCAACATCAATCGTTAGACTGCGACTGCATAGTTTGCAGTCGCTGTCTGTTTGTGTGCTGGACAGTTAACTCATTAGTAATTTTACTATATACTGGTAACTTCAGAGAAAATAGAATATGAAGACTCGTTGATCGAAGCATCGGCTACATGATATACAATCTTATACATATACTGATACCGGATTCTCCTGAGCGCACCATCAATTCAAAATTATTGAAAAGAACTTACACCCTCTCGGAAGCTTTAAAGCTGCGCGTGGAGTAGACCAATGATCTCTACTCCTGTATAATGCATTTTTCGTGTATCGTCCAACCTTATCATTTAATTTTACTAATAACAGTTTGCTTTCCTCAACTTGAGTTTTTGGTAGAAAGTCTGCTAATGCACTCCAAAATGATTTACTTGTTTCAACTGTTTTGAATGAATATATTGTTTCAATTCAACGGAGCTGATTTCGGATAATTAGTATGGTGCATGGTATGGGAAATGTGAGGATGCGGAAGTGACTTCTTCCGACAGAAGAGTTACTGCAAGGGAAAATTTTATGCATCAAGGTAGTATGGCGAGGCTATGTCTAAATCCGTGCATTTGCTGGTGTTATTTGTATTATTACGATTTACGATTCTTGATGATAAACAACTTTAATGGAAAATAACTCTGAAACGTGTGCACGAGATAACAGGTTGTCATTATTGGAGATTAATAATAATCTCCAGACAGAAATGAAAAAAAAACATTTGTAATTCGAAGCAGACATCTCAACATATCAATAATCCCTTTATATTATGCATCAAGTTATGCAATAGAAAATGTTTTTGGTCATAGTAAATAACGATGATTTCATTTTGATAGGTCGTGTTGATTGATACACTTTGCAATCTTGGTAGCAAAAACTAAAAGATGTACTGGGCAACTAAAGTGCAATGGATTTTTAATTACTTTTCAATTCATATCAGATTAAATCGAGCAAGATGATTTTACAAAAGAAAATGATTCAGCGGCTTCCCAACTCCTTTGTTCTTCAATCATCACGACTTGCCATTGAATATTGGCCTGATTCTATCAAAAGATAGCTGTTTCGCTAAAACATTTCGATTCCCGTACGCAGTGCAACCCTATTATATAATGTGTAAGAAACATAGCACACCACATGACGCTACTAAAAGAATGTAGTAAGCCTTTCGAGTTAATCTTATATAGGAAGTGAAATCTAAGTGGCACGGCAATGCATAAAATCGAAGCGTTCAGCAGTCACCGTGAAGCATGTCATGTTCAGTTAGTTGTGCATAATATATGGTCCTGCTCGCGTACCAAACATGTAGTAATATGCTCGTATGGATGCTGCAGGTGCATCCTATTAAGAAGATTACGGTTTCATCATTAGCAACAAGACCACTTACTTTCGAAGAGTCGCCTCATTAAATTTCAAGTCATTTGGTAGCCGGCTGCAGATCTGGCTGGTTGACATAATATTCTCCTGAAAAAACTAAATCGATTCACCTACTCAAATATAAGCAGAAATATAGCAGCCTTTCTTATCCATTTACCAATATGGCACGAGCTCTGTTTTTGTTGCTGATTGTGATTGCGTCCGTGAACGCTGATATTGGAGAGCTACCTCCGGACAGGTATATACCATAATATTTTAAAGTACAAACTTTCCGTGACGCTATTAAGCGAACCTCAATTCCCATCCGAATCTAAATATACTAGTGCATTTTCTAAGTTTCTGTTGCTTGCAATGAGGACAGCGTCTTAAACCGGTTGTGTATATTTTGCCCACAGCTACTTACAAAAGTCACCGTGGGCTTGGGTCTGCAAAGAAAACACTTGTGCAAAAGTGAACAAAGACGAACTAGAACCAACGGAAGATGGATACCCTCTCTCCGTATGCAAACTTAGTTGTGGAGAATATGGAGCATTATTTCCAAAACCAACTGGCAAAGTATGAGATGGCAATGTCCTTGAGTTTAACAATAATTTTAATGTGCATGAAATTGTGCCCAACACAAACAGCATAAGTTTGCATACCTAAATATTAATTTGATAGGTTGAAATCGGGAAAGGATTTGTCCAGTTTTATCCACAAAATCTGAAATTTTCTCCTGTAGCAGCTCCGTCAGCAACGCTAGTCAATCTTACTGGAGAAGCTTCAAAAATATTCACAAATTATTTAAATCAGGTAGGCTTACACAAAAAATGCTCGCCTATCTATATTATGTTGTCCCACTAATTACCCATTCTAACCCAATTTTAATTAACGTTTGCACATATATTTAGATGCATCCAGATTATAAAGATGGCACTGCTCCTTTCCCTAGTGGAACCGAGGTGGATCCTATTGCTAAAACAGTGGTTCTTATCAACATTGCCATTGCTCATCCTTATAATAAACTTGAGCTCAATACAAATGAGGGATACTTGCTCTCTATTCAAAAACAGGATGATATGGTACAATGCGTTCTAAAGGCCCAAAAGTAATAGCGAAAAAACAGTATGGGGGAATGCGAAATGTTTAACAGAATCTGACATTTTTATTTTTCACAGCACACAGTTTTAGTAACAATTACAGCTAATACTTTTTTCGGAGCACGCCATGGTTTAGAAACATTGAGTCAGTTGATAGCATATAATGATGACGTGAACAGCCTACAGGTAAAATTAGAGACAACCTTTCTAATCCCAAATAATGTACCCATGTCTCGACCCAACTTATATGTGACTTTTTAAAATTAGATTGTGGACCAAGCCCTCATTCGGGATAAGCCTGTGTTCAAATATCGTGGAGTCATTTTGGACACTTCAAGAAACTTTATTTCTGTCTCGGTTCTAAAAAAGTTGATTGATGGGATGTCGTACAACAAGCTAAACATGTTCCATTGGCATATTACGGACTCTCATTCTTTCCCTTTCTATTCTAAAAGCGTTCCTTTGGTATGGTTTTAAAACTTTAGCCTTCTGCTGATTTGAAATTCTGAATGAAATGACTACATTGTTTGTACTGGATTTTACATTTTAGTTGACAAAATATGGAGCATACTCACCTCGCCAAATATACACAATTGAAGACATGAAAGATTTAGTAGAATATGCGAGAGTTCGTGGGGTCAAGATTATTCCCGAATTTGATGCACCTGCTCATGCTGGTAAGCGAGAATAACGCACCAGGTAGTTTGCATTTTATGACGAATATGCGCAAGACTTTTTATGTTAAATCTTCTTATAGGAAATGGTTGGCAATGGGGTCCTAAAGAGGGTAAAGGGGATATGGCAGTCTGTATAAACCAAGAACCTTGGCAAAAGTTTTGCGTTGAGCCTCCCTGTGGTCAACTGAACCCTGTAAATGAAAACATGTACGAAATATTAGGTGGGTATTTAAGAAATACTGATCTGCTTCAACTATCTTGTTATTTGACTGACAGGTTTATGCATAAGTAATTTTTCGTTTGGATTCTAAGTGCTTAATATATGTGAAATATTTCAACTTTCTCTAGGAAAAATTTATTTGGACATGCTTGAAATATTCGATAACGATTTGTTCCATATGGGAGGCGATGAAGTGAATCTTCAATGTTGGAATGAGACTGCGGAAATTCGCAAGTTTTTAACAAGTAGTGGAAAAGATCTCTCCCAGGCTAGCTATATTGGTCTATGGAACACATTTCAACAAAGAGGTTAGACTTCAGTCGCCATTTTAAACTGTAAACAGATGTAGGCGTGTCAATTGTTCACTGGTTATTGGAATGTTATAGCGTTGAAGCTTTTGAGAGATAACAGACGAGATGAAAGCAAAAACCTGACTGCCATATTATGGACTTCTGACTTGGTCTCGAAAAAACATCTTATGGATCATGTTGACAAAAATGATTACATTGTGCAGATATGGACTACAGGTACCTCTCTCAAATAGGGAAATAAAAACTAGTGTAGTTTTTGTGCATGATATTTGATGATTTTTGCAAATAGGAAATGACGAGGTGATTCCCTTCCTGTTGGACAACGGATACCGTACAATATTCTCAAACTATGATGCTTGGTACTTTGACTGCGGATATGGAGCTTGGGTTGGAGGAGGTCCCAATAACTGGTGCTCACCATACAAAGGCTGGCAGGTTAGAAGATAAATATATTACGCAATTCTAAGTTCTGATTTCCCCCGATATAACACAAGCATTCTACATTTTTTTAAATAGCAAGTCTATCAAAATTCACCCCAACTTATTTACGCCAACGTCACTTCTGCAAGTAAAGCAACCAAAGCTGTCGACGAGGGATTGATCCTTGGAGGGGAAGCTGCAATGTGGAGTGAGCAAGTGGATGGCACCGCTTTGGAAAGTAAGATATTTCCTCGAGCTTCCGCTTTGGCTGAACGTCTTCTGGACCAACCCGACCACTGGATGGTATGCCGCTGAACCACGTATGATACATAATAGGCAACGCTTCGTAGAAAGAGGTTTAAGTCCAGATAGGCTACAACCAGAATGGTGTCACCAAAACGAAAACCTCTGTTATCTTTAAATGGGGCTATGTGATACGATCATTATTATTTACATCATGACAATTACACTAATTTAAGCAGGCTAAATAAATTTGAAGACACAACACGTAATTAAATTTGTCATAAATATAATTATGCACTTTTTTAATTAAAACAATAAATTCACCAGTGAATTCAAAAAAAACTTTGTTTCGAAAAAGTCATTAAAATTATTTAAGTTTATGACTACTCTCTATGTTTATTTTCTCTGTTCTGAAACAGGACCTTCGGTTTCTCTTGAATCTTCTGTTCGCATTGTTCGCAGTCGTCGTTTCCTAAAAATACACTCGCCTTTCGTCAACAAAGGTATAATTCCGCAAGAGAGACATCCAACAGTAATTCTAAAGCATATTTTCAGTCGTTTTCTTCGCTCTGCACGTGTCACCGCTTGACCCCTGCAAGTAAACCTTTTCCTAACTTCAGTATGCGTTGGGAGGCACATCTGAGCCGTACTTAATGAATCAGTGCTTGAATGTACAGATAGATTTTCAACTCTACAACCACGACTCGAACGGAATGGATTCCACATGATTGATTTCAACTTAAACTGGGAACGTCTGTGAATTGTCAACTGGGGAAACTGATTCTTCCTGTGGTATTTACGGGTGAATGATTTTTTCTTTGGCACATATAAAAATTGGCTTCTGCTTCTTGCAGCTTCGATATCTGCAAACCCATCCAAATTTGCCTTTTCCATATCTTGTGCGTTCCGACATATCCGATTGTGAATCCTACTGGCTGCTTGAAGTCTATTTCTTACCATTTGCTGTCTCCCCATTTCCCTTTTACATTTGAATTCTTCTGATTGATCGATCCCCATCTGAGGAAATTTTGTTCCTTGCTCCCAGCTAATAATATTTCTACCACCAATGGTCCCTTCAAAACTAGTATTATCAAAGAAATCCGGATATGTTAAAAACGCCACGCCTTTTGGAATGGTTGTGGCGTAGTAGAATCCTCCCTTTTTTGCACTTTTCTTAGAAACTACACATCTTGGTGGATCGTTGCCACATTCGGAAAAGTTCTTGGTGTAGTTTTTGCTGTTGAAACGAAGCCATCGTATTTTATAGTCATTAGTCGGCAAGTTCTGTACACTTTGATAAGAAACCAGTGCTTTTGAACGGGTCAACGCTGTACGAGGAGCTTTACGAGGAAGGGGTAAGACATATTCTAAGGGTCTTTTGCGCAGCAGCTTGTGAAACGAAATACAGGCTAAAGTTTTGAGATGTTGAAGTTCTAATAAGATTTCACACTCTTCTGAAGGTAGGAGGATGTTTTTGAGGTGGGCCAAGTAAATTTGTTTTAAAGATTCTTCGTTTGAAATGTGCACTGGGGTCGAGTTCAATAATGCGACGGTTTTAGACTTGTAGACCTCCTTGTTTCCATCGTATGATTGTGACATGCGAGTCAAAACTGGAGATGGGGTAAAATGAGACACTTTGTGGGATCTGCATAAAGGACTTGAATCCCCCGAATTTATCAGGTTATCAAAGTCATTTGCTTTGCAGGAGTATGAGAAAGACTTCCAAAATTCATTGTATGTGGATAGCTGTCCTAAATTTGGCGTCACAGGACTCTTCAGGATTCCTCTTAGCTTAGGGATTTCTTCTGTAATACGGACGTGACTAAAATCATATATTTGGTTTTTGAATAAGTTGCTAATTGATCATGGAACGATTAGAAATGTTGTATAGAAGGAAATACCGTTGCTAGCTGGCCAGAACCCACCCAAAAATATTCCTTTCCTTTCCAACCTCCTTCTTGAGCGTCGGGCCATGTTACTCAAGGCATTATGTATTTTTGGAAGCTGTTGCATTGCAATGACTGCCATGTGGACTTCACTCTACATGCGAGAATTTTATCGTAGTGGACAAGTATTGATTTTAAACACTGATTCAAGACAAATTCAATGCAAGTCTAAAAATTCATGAAGACTTTTATATACCTGATCCATTGCAATAATAGGATGACGGCTAATCCACCACTGTAGTACAACTGCGTAGTAAACAGAAATCGAAATGAATAAGCGCACAATTTCCAATGGGTATGGTGCAGCCAGAACTAGCTCACACATACGTTCATTTCATTTATAGCTTTGTTACAAAAATGTTACTTGTAATTTGCATCATAGTGATTTTTTAAATTTTAAAGATTGTCCTCACAAATTAATAGATGCATCTACGTAATTGTAAGCATTTGCATGACAACTTTCACGTAAGGTCCCTCATTGGCCCCAATGTAGTCACAGGTGGCATGCCATATATCATTGAACACCGAAGACTTTAAACGGTAAGCTGAATACTATCCTTGTTCGTTTTTATATTTAATCTACAGTGAAGCAGCATACATACCCTAAGCCCTAATAAGGCTGCAACATCCCGTTTAAAAAATATTCCTTTGAATTTTGTCTAAAGTACTTCGACCACAAGACCTTTATTTTCCTAAAAAGTCATATTGCTTCGTGCATCAGTTCCTTTTGTACAGCAATAGTATGCAATAATATTTGAAATCCCCGAAAGAATACTTTTACATAATATGTCTATTAGTGGGAAAAGAGCAAGTGTATTGCGAGAAAAACTAATTATTAGTGACCATGTAGCTGTTACAAATTATGTATTATGTTGTGTCAGTCATATTTTGTAAGACTTTTGTAGATAATGAGGAACAAAGACATTCATTTGCATTGTGATTTCATTTATTGAGGCTTATGCAAAGTGGTTGCTGTCCTTATAGTTTTTAGTTTTCCCACAAAGACACATTCGTCCAACACTAAAGATTTAAGTTGAACATCTGTATTGGTGAAGCAACAACATAACTGCCAACATTTAGTTGGGTGTAAAGCCCAGAATTTTAGTTGATACCAAAAACTCCATCACCCTGAATTTATCACAGCATAATTCATCCAGTCTATCCGTATCAACCACAGTATAATCAGTATCTCAATACAAGAAGATCTCTTCTTTCGCGGAGATCATTAGTTTTTACCTACTCAATCATGAGCAGTGACGAGGAGTCAGGTAAACTAGAGTTTCAAAATATATATTACGTCTATATATTACTATAGTTTGTCATTGTCATTGAGTAAATTGTTAGTTATCATGAGTTTTCTCGTAAAACCTTAGCTGATGGAAATACTCTAAATACTCCCGGACCCCGTGAACTTGCAGAAGAAAACAACCCACCAGCTCGGCTAGATATGTTGCTCGAGATGCCGGCAGTTTCAATGGAAGTCCAAGTAAAAAATGCATGGAATTCGGACGATAGATCGCTCAACATCTCTCTTAAGGTATACTTATGAGGTAATCCAAGGTAATTAAAGTCAATTTTGTATTTTATCATTTTGAAAGTAGAAAGTAGAAGATTTTGAAAATTTTACCATTGCAGGAGGATGACAATCTTACATTCTTTAGATATCCAGTTGCCCAAAGCACGGATTGCATACGTGGAAAAATAGGTTTCACGAAAGGATTACATGTTTGGGAAATAAATTGGTCTACAAAGCAAAGGGGCACACACGCGGTTGTTGGAGTAGCGACTCAAGATGCACCGTTGAAAACTACTGGATATCAGGTAACCTTTATGTAATTTGGTGGGAGATGTCTGCATGTTGATGACCATGTGGAGTGTGTGAATAGAGTCTACTGGTTTCGCGGTTTCTGTTTTGCAGAGTTTAGTTGGCAGTAACGATCAGTCTTGGGGTTGGGACTTGGTACATAAAATGCTTCAGCACGATAGCGAAAACACGGGATCAGGGACAACCTATCCAGTATTAGTAGACCCCGATGAGAATTTCATTGTGCCAGATAGCTTCCAAGGTGAGTAAGTGAGTCTATTAAGGGTTGTAAAAGTTAGTATAATTTATCCGTATTTTATCTGTATATTTCTGATTTTTAGTTGTGTTAGATATGGACGAGGGAACCTTAGCATTTGTAGTCAATGGTCAGTACTTGGGTCCTGCGTTTCGGGGACTGAAAGGAAAAAAGTTGTATCCTATAGTTTCAACCGTGTGGGGTGATGTGAAGTAACAATGAAGTACATTGGTGGCCTTGAACGTAAGCTAATAAATTCTTCTATCTTCACTGAGGCATTCAAAGGTTAGAAAATTTACTTTGTAAATTGCAACAGAGCCACTCCCACTCATGTTCTTGTGTCGACGGATAATGCGCCAATGTATTGGCAACAGTCGGATCTACCGTATAACTGAGCTAAATATTCCCCGTGTTATAACAAATTATCTGCTGTACAAGTAAGTGAATGCAAATTCAAATATATCGGATGTATTTGGAAACTTGCTTTTTGATCTACGATATGAGACTTTTCTAATCATACAACCAAGCTTGATTGGAGGGAAAGGCATTAACTTTCAATGCTTGTAATGTGAGAATATGTATATACAAGAAATTATTTATAAAAGAATGTTTCTTTACAGCGTACAAAGCCTAATGTCACGAACAAAATGTAACACTTAAGCCAAAATAGATTTATCATTTTAGTTTAATTCGTGTTTAATTTAATTCATGAGGAAGTGTGAATGTACGTTAGCAAATAGAGCAGATATAATAAACCTGTGGAGAATATCAAATGACTTAACTTTAATTTTAGTTGCACTATACCAGACTTGGGTTTTCTACGTTTTTATATATTATATCATAAAATCATAATGCATAAAAAGGCTTCGCTGAAATAACAAGGCCCGCAGTTCTTCCATTTTTTCTTTGTATGTGATTTTTAATTAGTTTCATTTCATTCCCATTTTTTCTCTTGTGCAGGAACCCACACGAGAACAAAAACGTCAATTTTTCAGATTTTATTCTGAGAATGGAACTTAAAACTACAAATTAATTTGGACCAACCTGTGAAACCATTGAAAGTAAAAGAATATGGCTACTAGTAAAAAAACTTCGATTTCCTTTGAGTCGTCATTGCGGCAAAAAAAAACAAAGAAAAACTGCTTTTCTAAAGAACAACAAAGGATCAAAGTTGCTCTATTTGTATTTTTACCAGGTGTTTTCTCCATAAAGACAATATATTTTGAAACAATTATGCAGAAACTTATCGTTTGAAACCAGATGTGAACTTCTGGTACGTTTATGACGCTCTCAGCAGTTATGTGCAATATGTGATATTTGATTATAATGGAAGATAGGGAGGATTGCACTGGTAATGTTTAAATAAAATTTGACAATATGGAAGAAATAGAACAATTTCTTTGTAAGTATGTGAATCGGCAGGGGAGGAGTTTGACAATTTTTCAACCAAAGATTAAACTTAGCAGGCGAGCAATGAAGATTTGTATAAAAATGATTTGGTTTTATGTAAGCAAATCGGTGACATTTATGCATTTTAATACAACGTTATTCAACTTAAATAACAACAGTAAATAATTCATCGAACGATTGGAAACATTTTGACAATCTGGCCTTCTTAGCGTTAGAAAACAGTGTGCAACTGAAAATATTCAAGATATCATCCTTACTAAAATATTAACACATTCAAATTCACTTTAGTACTACATAAACATAATTTACAGCAGATATTATGACACACTCTCAGCTTTGTTTCGCTTATCCTTCTCTTGATCTAGTTATGGAAGATAAATGTTAATTTTATCCAGATAAATATTTAGTTACGACATTAATTATCATTTATAATATGCTATTGATATTAACCTCAGAAACAGTTGTAATTGTAATAGTCTTAATCTAAACGAACATCATGAATTATATCGTCAGTATTTCGGTTTGTTTCACTTCGCCCCAATTGCATTTCATACGGCTTATTTGTGGCTGTTGCTTTGCTCAATAAAATATGCCTATAGATAGACTACACATTTTTCACCCGATTGAAATAAGATCATTACTGAAGCCAAAGGGGGATGATGGCACGAGATGATGAAGTAAGGTTTGGCTGTCACTAATATGGCTTTGGTGTTGATGATGGTGATAATTGTGTTGAGGATAGGTTGCAGGATCCACCATTCATATCTGCAGCAAAGAGATCAATATTACCAGAGTTTGAAGTTACACCAACAAGATTTCATCGTGCATAGAAGCTGATGTTGGTGGAGGAGCATTTTCTAAATTTGTGCCTGTCATCATCCCAGAGCCAAGTTTATCTGTTTGGGGATGGTACATTCCGCCACTGTTACGGAAATGGTGCTGTTGTGTTTGCGACAAAGGTCGAGAAGTGTTACTGATAATGGTGTTGCTGTTAAGACAGCCATGATTTGTAGCACTGCTTTTGGTGCTCAACTGGGATGATGGGGAATCCTTGTCCTCGGAATTTTGCGAGTTATTATTATTTCCTCCTTTGCCACGAGCTCTAACACCACCACCACCACGTCGAGGAGTGTCCAGGTGGATGCAGTCTTTCGCTGTTGGTGTAACTTCCTCCCATGTGCAACTTGAGATGCTTTCCCCGTCATCATCCTCGTCGTCATCTTCACTGCCTTCCAAACTTCCCCCATCGTGGCTCCCTTCTCCTGGACTTCCGCCTAGTGGTCGGTTGAAACCGAAAGGCCAAGTCTAGAATGAAAAATATTATATAAATATAGGAATGTAGAGTTTCAAATCACACTTACGTTAGTATAGTTACTCTCACTGTAGTTCTCGTACGTATTTCAGACCTGCTCTAGTGTGAGTATTAATTCAATGCTCATGTAACTTTTTAGCACTGTTAAACTATGATGAAAATGTTTTGGGTACTAAGCAAAGAGTATTACTGGATCGTTTTCGTTGTTGATGAAATTTTATATTCCAGCCGCCTTCAATTCAACCATACTGTACCCTTTTCAATTGCTTGTTTATTAAGAGGTTAAATCAGAAATGCCGTCTGAAGATCGGCATCAAGATCGAAATTTGACGAGAACATGGCAATAAAAGCATAATTAGACAATTTTATGACGGGAAAAAGATCAGTCGTGTTGTTTTAAGGCAGCCACTTGCAGTCGGCATCCCTTGACACTGTGGCCTAAAGGTCGTGGAAAATGTAACTTTTGTTTTCATTTTTATGAATGGTAGAAGGGAAGAAAATGTGAATCTGTCAAGAAATCGCCGTCCTGACTGCGAGTTCTGTTGTAGCACATATCCCATCTTATGAATAACATTGCTATTGAAATCTTATTAACCTTTCTCCTACCAGACTGGGTATTCCAATCCGCTTATCAGTGACCCTTCGAGTTTTTGAGTAGTACATTACATGGCCAACCGCATAATAATGAATGGTTATCAAATGGCCGTTAACTACATGTAATGTTGTTACCTAGTGCCTATTATGTAATGGCATGTAATGGAGAGTGCCCATTGCACTTTTCATGATTAACGCCGTGTGCCCAAGCCGATTTAAAAATTATTATTTGCAAAAATGATGGCTAACTCCAGCTAAGCGATCGAATAACATTATTTAGTATCTCATCTGAATATTTAAACAAAACAAACAAACTACTTACAACATGCAAAACTTTTACATAAACTGTATGTTATTTTTATGAAGTATGTGGTCAAGTCAAGTTTTTAAATTTTTTTATAAGAATTAACACTTCTTTAAAAATGATTTGATTAGGATAAATTGTCTGAAAATGGACAGTGGATGAAATTAACTGAGAGTTGAGCAGCATTCATGCTCAACTTCAACAAGCTCGTATATAATAAGCAGGAAAAGTGGAAGTCAGGAGCAGTTTGTAGATTTGCCAGTTAGTTTTCGCTGGAGTTGGTAGTTGTAAGTCTGAGTAAGACAATAATTTTGGAGACCTATACGTAGAAAGCGATTTAGAAACTGAATCCGATGCCAGAAGTTTGAATGATTGAATTTCTGATTTTGTATTTTTCGGTTACCATCTATGCTTTTTGAAACCGCTATAACTTTGGCGTCCGTATATAAATAACATAATTCCAACAACCTGTCAGGATAATTGCTTGCCATTACAATGCAAAAACATTATGCCCCTAACATGTCTAGCTCAAAAGTTATCTTGGGCTTGTCGACCCTATATGCAACCCTTTCTTTATTGGGCGCCAATTCGACATGGCGTCACTTAGATTTTTTAGCAACCGAAATATCGGTTCTCAGACACGGAGAATTCATTCGCAGTAACTATTTAAGATAACCCAATGTGGGGTGAAGCACGTTTGTTCATGCTGGGAAAAGGGAGTCGTTATCTTTGGTTTTCGTACGCTGTCTGAAAATATGAAATTGCAAGCGGCACTGATAATGAATCGGATCTTCACGGAGGTTAAGTGCCTCCTCAATTGCAAGTTGTTAGTTTGCAGTCATTGAAATCGTTTGGTCATCGTAATATTATTGAATTATTACGATAAGCTAATACAAAGTTTGAAGGCATTGAGATTCAACGCGAAACTAGTCGCGTGAAAGCGGCTTCCATTTTTTGAATGCACTTGGCTTCAGAAGTTTGCTTCGAGTATGAATCTCAAATTATGACAACAAAAACCGTAAAACATGTTCGGATTTGGGTCTAAAAATGATTCAATCATGAGAAAATACTTATTTGAATCCATTTTAATGTTAAGTGTAGTTTATAATGCGAAAAGAGTACAAAATACGTTGAAATTTAGTGAAAACTAATGCTACATGACAGTCATGGAATGGGCGCTCATATGCCATTGCTCGATTCATGACAATCATGAAATCGGTCCCTGGTTTAAAAAATACAGTTGCTTGACGATAAAGCAACTGGGCACGGTAATGCAAAAGTGCATTACATGACATGAAAGCACTTGGCCACATAAATGCATTTTTCTGCTACTTGACAGTAAAGCAAGCGGTCACCTAGCAGTGAAATGTCATTGCTTGAACTCCAGTAGTTTGGTCAGCTGATAAGCGTTTTCATTTTACTTGACATAGCAGCAGCTGGGGTTTAATGGTTAATTTTTTGAGCTCTAGCTATCATCCTGGTTTTATTTTTGAAGGCTTTTTGAATTGGCTTACTATTTGAGGCTCCTTCGAGCAATACAAAGACGCATAAGAAAAAATAATGATGATGATGGAGACCAGCAAAGGACATGTTCCCCAGAGACGTTGTTTCCCATTTTGACAGTTTTTGGAAGCAAAGCTACCGCTGGAGGTTAAGATTTTGGTAAATTTGGAGTGTAAAGCAGACGGAGTCTTTCAAAATATCGTAATTAAAAAAATATTACAACCAAGGTCACTAGGAGACAGCACACCTAAGATGGTTACCAAGTATCAGGAATTCTTCAATTAGGCCTGGTGGGATACTGCATGCAAAAATTAAAGTTTTATGATTTCAGTCATTTTCGTCTGTCCGAAATTTCAGGAATAAATTGTACAGAATAACTATCTTTGATCCTCTCTCCTTTTTTAAATTCTGAATTCACAGGAACAAAAGTTAGGCAAATGGACATTAAATATAATTTGTGCTAATTCTATGCTGTATTTTATGACGGTAGTGGCAAGTTTTAGAAACTCTGCTTATCAAGTCCAAATTTTTCCAACCAGATATTTGACGATTTCCTTATACCTGGCACCCCTTGATTACAACAAGTAGAGCTCCAAATATCGTTCATTAAATTGATCGGATCTGAATAAAAAAAGTTAGAAAAATGCTGTAGTGAACTTGGTTGGCATCCAATTCCAATCTTCGCATGTCAAAAGCATTCATGGAAATATAGTTTTCCTAGCAATTTTCAGATTATCTTTCATGACGAAGGCAACTAACGCAACGTAACTAACCCTACCTAGCACCTACCGCATCTCAGGGTAGTGTCATATTTCCGGCATTTCGAAGTTTTTGCATGCATGCGTCTTTCCATAATTTTTAGTGCATTTATGTAAATTCCCGTATTACTTATGTAACAACAACTGAATCCAAAACATGTGCCAAAAAATTACTATCATTGTTTTGTTGTAAAGTGTACAATTACATGAATCAACGATAGCTAAATAACTCCTTTAAATTATATCAGTGTTGAATAAATATGCAATGCAAAAGCATACATGTTATAAACAAACATATTTTAAAGGATCGATAGGGCCATCATAACAGCTACATTCGTATGTTCTCTGAAAGAGCAGGATCTTGACATGAATGAAGATGAATGGCTGCTTTGGATGAAAATGAAAAGTTGCTTGTTACATCAACAACCAAAGTGTAAAGTGATCGTCGGCAGCAACCTTGCTAGTTTGCTGTCTGTCAACTTTTTTTGCTCTGATTATTAGCAGAACTACACTACATCACATCACAATGAAAGTTGATTTTGATTACTCATCGTAGAGCTTATATCAATTAAAATTAGGATGCTCTGCATCTGCATCACGCGTACAACACAACGAATTCGATTATTTCAATCGACCAAAGTTGAAATTAGAATGGCGGAGCAAAACTATATTTTTATGTTTTTTACATTACAAATTGCGTAAGATGTTGGTGATGAGGTTTATGACAATGCTGAGATTAAGACTCGAGACATAAACATGCAAATTTATGAATGTAAAACAAAAAGCAAGGTAAAATTGCAAAATGCAAATGCAAGCGTGATTCAAGACGAATGAATGAATGACAGTTGACACTCCATCAAATGTATTTATCAATCAGCAAGCCCTCGCTGTGGAAAATGTGATT
>LJIJ01001666.1:0-38843 GCA_001718145.1 Orchesella cincta
TGGGATTTGTGGCTATTTATTCAGGCCTAGCAGCTGTGAAGCGATTTTCGCGGAGAGAAACCAGGCCATAACATCAGCCCAATTAGATGGATACAACGCCGGCGCTCTAGATCAAGGTCATGCTCGGTCGCTCCCTCCAATTTGGATATTAGTGGCATTTCCAAACGAAGGGAGTGCCTACTATCATTCAATGGAAGAGTTTATCGACTCAATGAATAATAGTAGCGTTACCGAGATGACCATTGTCCCTAATAATCCATTGACACCGGATAGGATTGACATAGCTCAAATAGATGAGGACGGAGCAATTATGGCAAGAAGTGCAACTTTTGCCCGTGCGTATTTTGGAAATGAAAACCAAGACCAAAATAGTCCCATACGAGCAGCTGCCCCAGGTGAAATACAGGAAACTGTTATAGATTTAGATTTAGTTTAGGTAGTAGTTTATTAGTTGAATGTATTTAGATAGTTTGGTTTATTTATTTAATTTAGGTATACACATCCCACTGAATAATGAAGAAAGACGGCGTAAAATTAGAAGAAGATTGTTTACTTTCGACCCCACTACCAATCAATATATTTACCAATAGTACTTGTCTCAATTTTGTAATAATTTGTATTTAAATGAACGATAGACTGAAATTTCCAACGTGTTCAATTAATAAAGACTGACAACAATGTAAAAATGTTCCACCAATCTTTTATTTATGCATCATCATCATGTTTTCATATGCACCATCTGAAATGCATGCGAATTTCATTCGTACCATATCATCATCAGCATCATAAACTCTCATTTTTGCACAATTTCGCATATGCCATTTAAAATACATACCTCACAAACAATTTTAATTTCACTAATACAAGCATTTATTATATACTCCGTCGAGTAAAATGAAGTTCCACATTCTGCGCACAGGTGCTGTTTCTCGCCATGAATCCTAGTTTTGTGTCGCTTAATATTTTTGCCGACTTTAAAACCTTTGCACAGGTCAGACAAGAAGATTTGACGGTTTCCGAGCCTGAATGGGAGTTTCCATTTATGCTTCCTTATTTTTGGGGTTCTCACGACTTTTAAGCCGTTCTTGAATTGTTCCATCTGCTTCCAGTTTACTTAAATTAGATTCCCCATGTTGTTTCAAAATGTGTGTCTTCAACTCCTGCTTCTTGAAATAGCTTTTTGTGCAGTTTGACATCGATGTCTTCTGAAAAACCTGCATGGACTTGACCAATATGTTCCCTCAAGTATTTCTTTGTTCTGTATACTTTACTACAAATTAGAAACAGACGTGAGTTTCTGGCTTGTGAATAGCTTGAATATGTTTTACAAGAGTTTGGCGGGTTTTTACAGAAATGTGGCATTGGGGCAGTAAATTTAAGTCCGCTGTGAACCCCCTTGTAGTGTTTAGACAATAGGGATAAAGTTAGAAATATTTTGGACAAGATGTGCAAAGAAATTTCCCTTCATTAGCAGAGGTTTTAATAGTTGTGTGCACTGATGATGTAGACTTTTCTTCAGAATCCGAATCAGAGCTAAAGTCAGAGTCTGATGAGCTACTAGGATCGTAAGAGGAATCCAAGTCCTCTTCAACTTCAACATTCTCTAAATCCTCCGGATCATCATTCTTTTCTTCAGTTTTTGTGACAATCTGCTCATCATCCATATCATCCTTGCCACTTTCCATACTCTCCTCATTTCCTCCTGAATTATTGGCTTGTCTATAGCAAATAAATTGGAATGTATTTAAACATTTCAAGTTTTTTAAAAACTGGAATGCTCCCATTTTAAAATTAACAGAACATGCGCTTACCCTGCTGCACTCGTGTTATCATCAGTTAAACCTCATCCATGTTCTTATCATTTGCACCCGAGAAATCCGAACCAGGATCGTTGGCCGAAACTTTTATAACATTTGGTTGATCTGCATACGTTCAACGTTCACTAAAGGCAACGATTTGCGGCTCTCTTCCATACCTGGAAAAATAAATATATATTTATTCATATTTGTTTAGAAGTTGAGTTATCAATTGGAATATCATCTTTTAACAATCTTACACTTCTTTCTCAATAATTTTCGTAGCTTATCCAAATGAGCGGCTTTTGATATTCCCAGTTGTTTGGCCAGTGAGTCAATGAGCCCTCGTCCCAATTTATATGAAACTGATTCCTCTGAATGTTTGACAAGCTCACTCAACTCCCCCAGCTTGGAGGAAAGATGCAGTTGAGCTTCGAGTAGCTGATGGTATAACTTACAAATTTGTTCAATTAAATCCTCACAATTTTTACAAAACGTCTCCTGCCCATTGAATGGAGAAGGCAGCCCACTGTTGGAAGGTATGTGGGGCTTGTGTCGAAGAATCGAAATTCCCAAGTATTCCTTTCAAACCCCCCAAAACTTGTCAGCATTCTGACTAATTTCGGTTTGATTTGTAAGGGGTTTGATTGGCTTAAAGCATACTAAACAGATTTTGGTTTTTACAATCATCTTCGTTTCTCAATGGACGAATTGGTGATTAAATGCTGATTGCAAACAATTAAAAACTGTGCAAAACTCTCTATAATATTAAAAAGAGAAATAATTTAAAAGCAAAAGAAAGAAAACAACAACGGACTGACGAGAGGCTACTAATACATAAGAAGGATGTATTATATTTCGTATGAATTATAGTATTTACACACTGACTTGCTGCCAAGGTCTTTATACATGACACGGAGCAGTGACAGTGACTCATGACGTTGTTCATTCAAAAGAGGAGTTGGTTACATTGGTATTGCAAGTATTGTACGTGGTTATGTTGATAGTGTACATGCACGCTTCCGCTTCTAATGAAGTCTTTATGAAAATGAAGATGTAAAACGATTGTTCGTTCTGGAATGAATATGCAACCCACTTTAACCCGTCGTTTAAGAGAAAGAAAGTGTAGTAAATTGAAAATGAATCTAGCAATAAGATTTAAAAATTTGAACAGGAAAGTATGTAGGGTGATAAAAATGAGTGGAAGAAGGTATTATATTATATTACGTTGAAAGCAATGAATGAATTGCACACATCATACAAAAACTTATACAAAAAAAAATACAAAGAAATGAGTAAAAGAGATAAAGCCTCTTATCAACAAGTACCGATGTCTTGCTTTAAAAAAAGACATTCATTTGAGATCATCAACGCAACAGCTCTCTTTGTGTTTTGACATTGCACAATTTTTACGGCAATCAAAATGCCCCATTTATTTTTTTAGTAGCCAATGTTTTATGTAGTTTATCCACAGCAAGCGACGATGTGCCTGCCAATCTAAATCGTGAGCACATTTTTGCATTTGCATATATATATGCTAAAGATATCACTGCATTACAAATTTTCAACTGTTTTAACTGCATTAAATAAACTGGAACGCCGAGGATTTCTCACGAATATTACGCCAACTTCAGTAAAGTGCTGTGCCGTTAAGCTGAGAAAACGCGAGAAATCCTCGCGTTCCAGTTTATTTAATGCAGTTAAAACAGTTGAAAAATTTGTAATGCAGTGATATCATTAGCATATATATATGCAAATGCAAAAATGTGCTCACGATTTAGATTGGCAGGCACATCGTCGCTTGCTGTGGATAAACACATAAAACATGGCTACTAAAAAAATAAATGGGGCATTTTGATTGCCGTAAAAAATTGTGCAATGTCAAAACACCAAGAGATTCTGCGTTGATGATCTCAAATGAATGTCTTTTTTTAAAGCAAGACATCGGTACTTGTTGATAAGAGCTTTATCTCTTTTACTCATTTCTTTGTATTTGTTTTGTTTTTGTATAAGTTTTTGTATGATGTGTGCAATTCATTCATTGCTTTCAACGTAATATAATATAATACCTTTTTCCACTCATTTTTTTATCACCCTATATACTTTCCTGTTCAAATTTTTAAATCTTATTGCTAGATTCATTTTCAATTTACTACACTTTCTTCTCCTTAAACGACGGGGTTAAAGTGGGTTGAATATTCATTCCAGCAACGAACAATCGTTTGTACATCTTCATTTTTATAAAGACCTTCAGTAGAAGCGGAAGCGTGCATGTACACCATCAACATAACCACGTAACATAGCTTGCAATTCCAATGTAACCAACTCCTCTTTTGAATGAACAACATCATGAGTCACTGTCACTACTCCGTGTCATGCATAAAGACCTTGGCAGCAAGTCAGTGTGTAAATACTAGGTAATTCATACGAAATATAATACATCCTTCTTGTGTATTAGTAGCCTCTCGTCAGTCGTTGTTGTTTTCTTTCTTTCTTTTAAATTATTTCTCTTTTTAAATATTATAGAGGGTTTTGCAAGTTTTTAATTGTTAGCAATCAGCATTTAATCACCAATTCGTCCATTGAGAAACGAAGGGATGATTGTAAAAACCAAAATCTGTTTAGTATGCTTTAAGCCAGTCAAATCCCTTACAAATCAAACCGAAATTAGTCAGACTGCTGACAAGTTTTGGGGGTTTGAAAAGGAATACTTGGGAATTTCGATTCTTCGACACAAACCCCAATATCTTCCAACTGTGGGCTGTCGTCTCCATTCAGTGGGCAAGAGACGTTTTGTAAAAATTGTGAGGATTTATTTGAACAAATTTGTAAGTTGTACCATCAGCTACTCGAAGCCAAACTGCATCTTTCCTCCAAGCTGGGGGAGTTGAGTGAGCTTGTCAAACATTCAGAGGAATCAGTTTCATATAAATTGGGACGAGGGCTCATTGACTCACTGGCCAAACAACTGGGAATATCAAAAGCCGCTCATTTGGATAAGCTACGAAAATTATTGAGAAAGTGTAAGATTGTTAAAAGATGATATTCCAATTGATAACTCAACTTCTAAACAAATATGAATAAATATATATTTATTTTTCCAGGTATGGAAGAGAGCCGCAAATCGTTGCCTTTAGTGAACGTTGAACGTATGCAGATTAACCCAAATGTTATAAAAGTTTCGGCCAACGATCCTGGTTCGGGTTTCTCGGGTGCAAATGATAAGAACGTGGATGAGGGTTTAACTGATGATAACACGAGTGCAACAGGGTAAGCGCATTCTCCGTTAATTTTAAGATGGTAGCATTCCAGTTTTTAAAAAACTCGAAATGTTTAAATACATTCCATTTATTTGCTATAGACAAGCCAATAATTCAGGAGGAAAGGAGGAGAGTATGGAAAGTAACAAGGATGATATTGATGATGAACAGATTGTTATGAAAATTGAAGAAAAGAATTGTGATCTGAAGGATTTAGAAAATGCTGAAGTTGAAGAGGACTTGGATTACTCATACGATCCTAGTAGTTCATCAGACTCTGACTTTAGCCCTGATTCGGATTCCGAAGAAAAGTCTACATCATCAGTGCAGGCAACTATTAAAACCTCTGCTAATGAAGGGAAATTTCTTTGCACATCTTGTCCAAAGATATTTCTAACTTTATCCCTATTGTCTAATCACTACAAGGGGGTTCACAGCGGACTAAAATTTACGTGCCCCCAATGCCACATTTCTGTAAAAACCCACCAAACTCTTGTAAAACATATTCAAGCTATTCACAAGCCAGAAACTCACGTTTGTTCTAATTGTAGTAAAGTATTCAGAACAAAAAAATACTTGAAGGAACATATTGGTCAAGTCCATGCAGGTTCTTTCAGAAGACATCGATGTTCAAACTGCACAAAAAGCTATTTTAAGAAGCAGGAGTTGAAGACACACATTTTGAAACGCCATGGGGAATCTAATTTAAGTAAACTGGAAGCAGATGGAACATTTCAAGAACGGCTAAAAGTCGTGAGAACCCCAAAAATAAGGAAGCATAATGGAAACTCCCATTCAGGCTCGGAAACCGTCAAATCTTCTTGTCTGACCTGTGCAAAGGTTTTAAAGTCGGCAAAAATATTAAGCCGACACAAAACTAGGATTCATGGCGAGAAACAGCACCTGTGCGCAGAATGTGGAACTTCATTTACTCGACGGAGTATATAATAAATGCTTGTATTAGTGAAATTAAAATTGTTTGTGAGGTATGTATTTTAAATGGCATATGCGAAATTGTGCAAAAATGAGAGTTTATGATGCTGATGATGATATGGTACGAATGAAATTCGCATGCATTTCAGATGGTGCATATGAAAACATGATGATGATGCATAAATAAAAGATTGGTGGAACATTTTTACATTGTTGTCAGTCTTTATTAATTGAACACGTTGGAAATTTCAGTCTATCATTCATTTAAATACAAATTATTACAAAATTGAGACAAGTACTATTGGTAAATATATTGATTGGTAGTGGGGTCGAAAGTAAACAATCTTCTTCTAATTTTACGCCGTCTTTCTTCATTATTCAGTGGGATGTGTATACCTAAATTAAATAAATAAACCAAACTATCTAAATACATTCAACTAATAAACTACTACCTAAACTAAATCTAAATCTATAACAGTTTCCTGTATTTCACCTGGGGCAGCTGCTCGTATGGGACTATTTTGGTCTTGGTTTTCATTTCCAAAATACGCACGGGCAAAAGTTGCACTTCTTGCCATAATTGCTCCGTCCTCATCTATTTGAGCTATGTCAATCCTATCCGGTGTCAATGGATTATTAGGGACAATGGTCATCTCGGTAACGCTACTATTATTCATTGAGTCGATAAACTCTTCCATTGAATGATAGTAGGCACTCCCTTCGTTGGAAATGCCACTAATATCCAAATTGGAGGGAGCGACCGAGCATGACCTTGATCTAGAGCGCCGGCGTTGTATCCATCTAATTTGGGCTGATGTTATGGGCCTGGTTCTCTCCCGAAATCGCTTCCACAGCTGCTTGGCTGAATAAATAGCCACAAATCCCAGCAAGCTATACAATGCATAGGCAATCAACCATAATACATTGTGGATATCTAAAAAATAAACAAACCATGATGATGATGATGAAATGAAATTTATTAAAAAATAAATATTATGTACCTTACCATAATGGGAAACTGAGGAAAGCGATCCGGGAAGAAACGCGGGACGGACAGGATACAACATCCGGCACAAATCCTCACCATCTGGAGCCACGGTGTTAACTGTTGGACCGTTAACTTCAATTACACACTCTGTTTCCCCAGTTGGTCTTTCAATGAAGAAACAGAGTGTGATGCATTCCAGACAGGATTTGATGACACTACACTGTGAATAAATATATAAATGAATTAAATATTAAACCAATTTATTAATTAAGCTAATTACTACCACTAATTAATTTTTAATTACTTACCATAGCGGATGATGACATTTTTAATTGTCAAAAATATGGGACGGAGCAAGCACGACAGGAGCAAAACAGTATCAGCTGCACACTAAACTTTATGTATACTTTTCATGCATAAGTGCTGCTGAGAGTACCCCACAGCACATAATATATATATATTATAAAACTACCCCTCAGCACGGAATTTTTTGTCAAAACGAAATACTGAGCATGCTACACTACATGCAATTTGGTTTTTATGATCCTATAGCGTTATACAGTACCCCAAACCTATTTAACGCAAAAATAAAGCTTGATACGTTATATATGAGGATAAATGGCAGAAGCGGATGGAAATAAGTACAAATAATACTACATACAAGTACATTGTATGAGTGTACCTAAAATACCAAACAAGCTGTTTATATAGTATTACATTGCATCTACCGTCATATTAAAACACTGTGTGATTCTACACTAAATGTTAACATTATATTACACAACATACCCCAAACTTATTTTATCTGTGTTTTAACGTGCATAAACAGTATCCATTCATATTCTAAGAATTTCTGAGCCAAATTAAAAATTGTAATATACAATGTATGTAAGTATTGAATACAACTTTTTTATTGAATATTTCTGTGTATTCCGAGATAACAGGTAGATGGCATTGAATTACCCAAAATCGAAACACGAAATGCTGCACAAGTCATCATCATCATGTTGTATATATACAATAAGGTTTCAATACTTGCTTGGTAAATAAAAAGTGAATGAGAAATAAAGCGGCAGTTTGCATCAGTCGTATTCTCGAGTTCTTTTGTATCGCATCGTATTTGGAACTGCCATAACAAAACATTGTTAGTAAGTTTATAAGTGAATCAACTTTTCGGTTTAAAGGTTATAAAGGTTTAAGGTTAAATTTATTATAACTACATTTAATTCAATTTCATTAACATTTTTATTTAAATATGGGTAGTATTTAGAGCATAATTCCTAACTATAATATTGAATACTAATAATTCATAATTAATTAATAAACTCGGGATACTACAATTGATTCATTTTATTTTATTTGTAACAGAATGAGTTCTTCTGACGAGAACGAAATCCAAGTATTTAGTGATATTTGGTACCGACCAAAAAACCAAAATCCGCCTGAAGCACAAGAATCAAATCAAGAGGCTGGAAAAAACGACGAGGCACCACGCCATTTCTATATGATGGATGAAAACGATCCCAAATATACACCCGAAGAGAGAAAAAAGATAATCAAAGCCAAGGCATCCAGGTCATTCCGAGTTGAAAAAAATTCCTACATTCTGCAACTACGTGCCGAAATCAAGAGACTTAAAATGCAACTTGCGGCTAAAGATGCTGAATTAAGAGTATTAAATACAAAGGTGAGTATTTTGCAAATTCAACTTGCGGATTCACTCACAAGAGAATTATTGTAACTATTTTTACAACATGGATAAAAAAAACAGTGAAACAAAAGTTTAAACAGTGAAATTGTTTTTGGTATTACTATGTGTGACAGCATGAGCTCGAGCTAGCAACGGATTATTAGTGTTGTATATCTGCATTACAATTTATTTTTCAACGTTAATCCACTGTGAATAAATGTACATAAATTCCATGATGAAAGCATGTTTTCATAATAATTTGAAATCGTTCTTTGAAACGATTCTGGCAACTCTACCGAGTGTAATTCAATTAGATCCGCAATAGAATTAAAAAAATACATGTATAAACATTTACAGAACCGTATATGCTCATGCAAATCTTTGCACTCTACCCATTTCCTATAAATCCTATCGTATGCATTTTCAATGTCTCGCAGCATACCAACATCCATTATTATCCCAACCTCATATACAGTAAACATTTCACTCAGAAATGTTATAAAGCAAGATTTACAATAATCTATATTAGAGAATGTTTCAGCGAAGAAAGATATCTTCATTTTCCCCACTTCCGTGCCTAATCTGAATGTTGAGTTAGTTCGATAAAAACACGCTCGTCCTGTATCAGTACTACTCGACACGGAGTCCATTGTGAACGGGATCGCGTCTTGAAAGAGAATGGATAGATGTCAGCTATGTTGTGCTTTTTAAATCCTATGCATCATGAGACTTATTCCAATTGGCAGTATTATATTATAAACAATACTAGTCAACCGAAAGTTTGTCTCAGCACAAGGCCGAGGTGTAAAGCACCAAAGAAATCCAATTAAGAAGAAGGTCCACGTTTAGGCTCCCGAAAAAATTATTTTTTAATTCTTTTTCATTTTAGTATCACATTGTGTGCATGCCTCGTCACCAAGCATCACAGTTCTAAAGGCTTGTTTTGGAAAATCCTTAAGAGCAACCCATTCATCGTGAAACACGTTGCATATGGAAAAGCTGTGCAATGTTATATCACATAAATTCGCCACTCTGTCTTCTAGGTTTCGAGGCAATCTCCCTAAAAAAGCAGTCAAAAGTTTTTTCATGCTTTCAAGGAAAGTTTTATAATCAGTGTAGCAAAGCCGATGTAGCCTCCGTATTTTTGGTGGTGCATTATCCCAGGTTTCTTTGATTGTTTTGTAATCGTGATTCTGTTCACATTGTAACCACATTCCAAATAATTCAAGATATAATATTTGCATCTGGTCAGCGGCATAATCAGTCATAAAAATTTTAGAATCAGAGATGATAATTAATTCGCGGAGAAAATTATGTATGCAGCAGCAACAAACAGGTATGCGAACAGTTTTTTTTACAAAGCTCTTTGTTTCCTGCTCACATGGCATATCAAATGGTGAGCAATCGCACTCATCGTCATCGCTATTACCTTCAGTACTATGTTCTGCCATGGGAACCTCCTGACTGCCTTCATTGAAGGTTACTGTCTTTTCTTCCTCCATTTCCTGACTGTTCTTCTTCGTCTGATCTTCCATGTTGTTGATGCAGCTGGTGTTTGTTTTGCTGTCTTTGTTTATATCCTCTGTAAATGTATCTTTTTTTTTCGTAGCTCACACTTTTATTTAATCTTGGCCAATGGTTAAAGGTTTGATAATGGGTTGATTTGTCTCCTTCCTTTTTCTGCTGATCACACTTTTGCCAGCAGTAATAAACGTGATTTTGGAAAACTGCCAAGTCTTCACCAAATGAACACTCAGGTTTTACGTCTTGAAACTCTAAGAACGTTAAAACCTGAGAATAAAAGTCCAAATAATGAAGATGGCAGAAATCCCACTGGTGGTTTTTATTACAGCTATCAAACTCCTTTCGAAGTTTTAGGTACAAGATTTCAGCTTGGGTAAGGAACTCGTATTGATAGTGCAAACGTTTGGGTACAAGGGGGGATAAGGCTTGGAAGAATGACCAAAAGCAATCTGCACATTCGTCTTTCAGAGAGTATTTTTCAGCAACAAATTTCCGTAATTTTTCAGCAAAGCGTATCCAATTTTCGTTTTCAGATGAGTTAGAGGAAATTTCGGAAGACGAAATATCGTTAAGGTTGAGACTGGTATGAAGCGATTCATCTATTGATTTTTCAGCCATATTTTTGCCCCCATGTGTGTTGGTCGAATTCAAAAACTGAACTGGTGAAGACATTCGGCGATTTCTCCTTTTAAGTAGTGGACACATTACCTGAAGCATTATCCGAAAATAATGAGTTAAGTACGTCATCAAATGTGCCCTGTAAGTCATTGTTGGTTATATCGGTATTCAAATCAATTAGGTTTGTTTCCTTACTTGGTCCCGCTTTGCGTTCGTTGCTGCAACTTGATAAATGATCGTGAACTGTTGCAAATGTACCCATCAACTTCATTAGATTGCTGGTTGTTATTTGCTCATTTGGAAAAAGAGCGAGCACAGAAGATATATAGCAAACCAAACAATCAATGCAAACGTAAGAATGAGGTCTCATTATTTTTTTTATTTTTTCACTTGAGGATGCGTTATGGTTTATATTGTTTTTTTGTTTGTTATATTTTTTCTTTTTTATTGTAATATTTTTTGAATTTTTTCCTGCACCGATAATAATATTGTCCATTTTCAGAAATGTTTGAGACAAGATGATAGCACTGGGATATTTATTCTGTTTGTTTCACTTCTTTTTTTATTCGTGCACTGTTCTATAATATCATATGCACATGATGAGGATAGTAAAGGCTGTACATTTTTATTTGGATACTCACAACTTTTTTTTATATTTTGTAACACGCAAGCTGCCTTTTTTTCGTTGTTCGCAATTTCCGAATTATTAAATATAGAATTTTCAATTTGAAAAAGGGAGAAACCTCTAATTCTGAAGAAAATATAATTTACACAGAATACTCCACATGAGAATGATGTGTTGCTTTGAATAGGTTTACAGCTTTGATAAGTTATCGGAAATGTAGGAGTAATATTATAATCGTCTAACTTCAAACTGAGCGGATCAAAGTATTCTGAGACTAACTGAGGTCGATTTGGTCGCTTATAAAAGGCTATGGTAACCCAGTGACTCAGACCCCTTTCGCTTCGACGAGATATGTTTGTAACTACAAATAATGGCAACCTGGAAAAATCTAGAGTTTTCCATTCATCGATGGCTATTACGTTCCATTTAACATTAAAACCAGTACATACGCAATTTAGCAGATATGATAGCTCATTTTCATCCATTTTGTAAAAAAATTAATCCAAATACACTTGCTTAGCAGCATCAGTTTTCAGTATTCTTGGGTTCTGTAGCAAGCATAAAACCGTGATGTTCTCGGTTGTTGCTTCTTTAAATTTCAAATGAAGCCTTAAATCCCCTGAGGCTGAAAACTGGTATCTGTTTGTTCGGCCGCTATTCATTAAGTTAAGTACAATAACAAAGCTTGTACTGTTGAATTGAGCAGGTATAATGCCGTGACTTTTAAATGAATCGGCTTGCCCAGAAAAAGAGAGCACATAAGGTAGCATAGACTTGCGCTGATCATTCTCTACGTCAATTTCTTCAAACAGAATTTTTTTACCATCACATGTTATTACCAAGCTCTCTAAACCTTCGCTTGTGTAGCAATACGAACTTTTGTGGTAATTGCCATGATACGCACTACTTTTTAGCAAGCATATGCAGAGCATGTTTGGCAGCTGTCCAATTTGTAGGCTTTCTGATGTATGATTCATTACTCCTGAAGAAATATTGTATGCATTTACATGGCTATCGATAAAATTGTAATATAATTTACCACCGCCCATAAGTAGTTTGCGATGACCTGCTAGAATGTCAGGAGTTACAACAATGCGGCGTATAAGCATAAAACATTCTTGAATTCTAAATTCCACAGGATCAAAACTTTTTGGTGCGGCAACTTCTGCACAATCTATTGTAGACATAGGTGATGATCTCATAAGCCTTATTCTCAATGTATTGGTGTCTGCTCGAAAATATTTTCCACATTGAAACAATCCATGGTTAAGTTTGGACATCATTTGAAATACGCTTGATCCACTAGCTACAGTTTTTCTATAGTTGAATCCTGGGTTTGCTTCGTTGAAAGCATCTGGGGTATTATCAGGGTTAAACAGCTCTGTCAGGTACAAGGTACTTTTTAATGCATTGTCGGATCCATACATGCGAAGAACATTAGACATATGCCCATAGTTAGAAGAATTTCTTGATATCGAGACACCATTTACAAAAATTTCAAGACTCTGCCACATCGCATGAGCAAAATTTGAACAAGGTGCTACGTTTGCTTCTTCATCTAGATTTGCACCATTTGTTTTACATATTTTGCCACTTACTACGAGGTAACAATTATTTAGATCAATGTACGACTCAGATTGAGTCGTGAGAAATTCTACAGGTATAGATACATCGTTCCCAGTAACTGTATGGATAGGTATTGCCTTTTCATAATATGTTGAAATCGCTCCTACATCTGTGGCGAAAACGCTGTTCTCTGTTAAGTCAAATGGTGATAATATAATAGGTCTAGTTTTTACTACACTAGACTGAATACTTTCTGCTTCGGTGACCTCCATTTAGATTTTTCTTCTTCTGTATATTCTTTTAATTGGCTTTCTGCGTAATTTCTTACGTGCACCACCAATCAACGTTTTTTTGTAAGAGCGTCTGCGTTTTCTACCACCACCTTTGATTATGCGCTTACGACGTCTAGTCATTTTTCTTCGATATCTTCTTACTGGTAAAACATACTCGTCGTCGCTTTGTATTAAGCCAGATTTTTGAGTACTGCATTCGCTTGCCATTTTTTTTGTAATACACATCCATTATCAGTACACGTAATCTTTCTTATCATGGCCAGATAGATTTAATAAAATGTAATTCACACACAGTTGGCAGCTCTTGAGATGGTAACTGTTCTCCATTTGAGTCTGTAAGCGATATGGATACATAGTCTATTGTAGACCTTGTTGCTTTCAAATATATTGGTCTTTTGGGTACATATGAAAATTCTTTATCTTCACCTTCTTGTCTCGTAATTGTTGCTATCGATGGATGAATAGCTTCGTCAAAAATGTTAAGAGCGTCAATTACATTTGTCTCCACGAACGCTTTAGATGAAATGATTTTTGTTTTGTCATATCGGGTTCTATTTATATGCTCGGGGTTTGACGGACTTATTATCAACGGGTTCACTAAAATTGTCTGTTTACCTGTAATCTGATGATTTTCAGATAATCCCAAATAATTGTTTAAAAATTTGGAGAAGACCATTGTCAAATTTCGTGGAAGTATATCGACTTCTATTGCACTATGTGATTCTCGTACTAGCATGGTCACAATATAGTTTTCGTCTCTGATACTAGTTGTTGCATGTTGAATTAATGCAGTTATATCTGAAAGATCAGGATTCTCAGGAGGTTGTCCCAGTTGTAATTCTGTTTTTTTCCATCTATACTGAGATAGGCTCCATATATGGTTTAAAGGAAATAAGGAAAACATGCTGGCCGAGATTTCATCTACCGATTTATAAGAATGGCCTGGGGCAAAAACAGTTCTTGAAAAACCAAAAATTCTACCTAGATCTTCTGGTATCACTAAGGTGTATCCTTGGGGTGAGTTGTTATATAAAGTTGCGGATTCAGCAACATTATCTTTGTAGGTAACATCAATACGCGCACTTCGTGGCTCTAATAACCGATTTAACGTTGTTACAAAATTGAAAAAGCTTTCAAATGTTTTAGTAAATGTGAATGAACTGTCGATATACTTTAGTAATGTTATAACGTTATCATTTTTTGAAATATCAAAAAACGGTTTCGACACTAGTTTAGGTAAAGGCTGTTCTGTACTGGGTTCAGATTTTTTGTAATTATCATGCCAAGAAATTCCCGTTAGTGCAACCTTATATTCCCTTAGGTCTATAGGTCTCGGTAATCGATTTTTAAAATTTGATGATGTGTTGGTCGGAAAAGTTTCAAGTGATTTATTAGACGAAACCACCAGCATAAACGAAGTTTCAGGTTGAAGAGCCATGGCTAGCTTCAGGTTCAATCTTTATCAAATCAGAGTCCGTAAATGACCCAGATATTAAACTTCCGTCTTGGTCTGTTAATTTGTAGCTTACTATAGGGTAAGTTGTATGTATACTGTGCACTCTGAAGACTTCTTCTGTATAATTGTAATCGTATCCGCGAAAAAATGTGAAACGTTTTCTCAATATTCTACAGTAATCACCTGGTGCCAGTTTTGGTTTGGAAGGTTTAAAATTTGCGAAACGTTTATATAGTGCTTCAAAAATGCTTGAATAATGTCGTTTCCGTACGTCAGCTGGCTTCATTTTTATCGAACTCATGTACTGATGATTGTAAGAATAAATGATTTTGTCAATCACATTCGTCCATTTAAAAGTTTTTGTATGGTAAAAGTACCTGTACAGCTTAAGTTTCAGTGTTAATATCAGTTTCTCTGCAATAAATGCTTTACGGGGTGAACTAGTTACATAATGGTTTACGTTATACTTTTTAAATATATCCTGTACATGACTCGACATAATAGCGCGTTCAGCATCTGTCTGAATAGATTTTATTTTGTATTTCGTATCCTTTAGTAGTTGTAGAATGGCATTTGCTACATCGGTTGTTGATTTTGACTTTAGCTTATACCCATATGCATATTTTGTAAACGTGTCGATCGCAACTAGGATCATCGAATATCCACCATTATATTTTTTTAAATTTTGAAGGTCAATTAAATCCAAATGAAATAATTGAAAACCTTCAAAAACTATCAGTGGTCTGTATATAGATTTTTTCCTGCCTCTGAACAATGTATATGTTTGAAGTTTATTCAAGCTTTTTGCAACGTCTTTCAGTGTGTGTATTTTTCTTGCTCTTGCAAACTGACGGAGGGATGAATAAGATGCTGGATCATTAAGGTTGAAATATGCACGTTCAATATATTTATCTACTACGGGCCTTTTTTTTCTTCCCATGTTGCTGAGCCTTCAAGCATAAAATACTTTTGGGTATACGCTTATCTGTTAACAATGCAATAAACTGGTCCCAACCTTCTGGTTTTTGTTTTCCTTGAACAGCGTAGACTATGAATGGATATATATCAAACGACTGTTCAAAAAAAGGTTTAACCGAGTGTACTATTCCTTCTTCATTGAATTTTATGCCGACATCTGAAATGCATTCAAGTAGTTGATTAGCCTTCCTTGCTGTTGATTTTGGTAATTGAGCAAGTCTAGTCGTAAGCAGTTTGCCTTCATCCAGTTCCTTTTTGAATGACATAAGATTTTCGTATTCATTAAGGGACATTACCTTATACGTCTCCATGTCAGTTGCTGCAAAAATAAATAAATGCGTCCTGTAGTAATTTTGCCAGCACACATGCTATTAAAGGTGTTATATACTTTTTATACTTTTTGATAAAAAAATGTAACTTTTTCGAACGAAGTCCCTTTCCAATAATTTGTTTCTCAATTGGTTTTAATGGCAAGTTTGTAATATCTTTTCGCATGGAAAGACAAAGTAATAATGCAGCTCTTTGCTGTCGTGTTGCATTTATAAGTAGTTTCTCTCCCTCGTCAGGTTTGGCCTTACATAGCTTATGTAGAAAATCGAAATTATCCAGCACCTCATTCATTCTTTAGCTTGTATATAACTAAATCATTGTTGATAAAAACAGAGTTTCTGTATCGAATACCTTCGTCAAGTGGCGAAAACGAAATAAAAAAATGCCTGAATGGTAATTTTGTTGATTCCTTGTAGGCTTTAAACAAATATTTGCTATTAGCTCTGTCTATTTGGCTCAGGTAACGCATAACTGTATCGGAGTCTCTATAAAATCTCATTAAAATTGCGTAGTCGGCATTGATTGATAATATTCGACTTTTTTCGGCAAATATTGCTTGACTAAGATAACAAACAAAAAGACGATGGTGATGGGCTTTCAAAATAAAAATTTCTGTCAGTTTTGTAGAATCTTTAACTGTGCTCATAAGGAAGTCATCAAAAATCACGAGAAGATTCAAGTTTTGGCCGATATACGTATCAATGATATCAGGATCTCGACTAAAAATTACCTCAGAATCGTTTTTAAGCGTATCATACGCTGGCTGGTCTATGTTATACAAAAAAATGACTTTATCAATGTGTTTGTTGAACAGCTGCTTACGTTGTTTAATTAAATTTATCGTCAAACTTGTTTTTCCACTCTTACTGTTTCCATACAAGCATAAAGTCCCAGGATGCCTAAGTCGTAGGTCGTAGCTATGTTTATCCATCGGTGCCATCATTGCAAATGTCAAAAAACCCAAACGGTACACTGGTAATATTACCTTCTAAAAATTGACGATGAAAATCAACGGCCCTCAATGAACCTCTTTTTCTTTTTACAACTTGAGCTGTACCAATATTTCCCTGTATAGAATAGTAATCAGGATTTTTATATTCATCATCAAGTGCACTTTCATATACTGAAAAAAGATCTTGTTCTTTGCTCTTGAAACCTTTCGCGATAACCACATCGCCGCTCCCCTGGCATCGAGAACATGTCTCACTATTGTCTACAACTACAGCTTTACAGTCGGTGCATAAATTTCTAATACAATATACTTTACTTGACAACTTAATATACTGTTTGGCGTATGGATATTCTATTTTCCAAAGTCCTGGTTTTCCTTGTTGTTCCTCTGAATATAATTCATGACTTTTGGGTAAGGTACTAAAATCAAAGTATTGTCTTAAATTCTTGAGATGGTCAAAAAACATTCCGTCACGGCATTTATATGAAAATATGCATCCGTCTGTTTCACATGATAACAGCATCAAATCATTTGAAAAGTACTTTTTAAGGGCATAAACTTGCTCATATAAAATCCGTTTGCTATGTTCAAGAATAACGAAGCTTATTAGTGGATTTTTATTCATTAGCTTTTTTCGTCTGCGATGGAAAAAAATCGATAGGTCATCATTAATAATACGAACATCTTCCATTGTATCTTTGCTAATATATTTAACAGCCTTGTCCGTATCCTCACAAAAACTGTATTTCAGTGATCCAGATGTTGATCCAAATTTACCGTACGTAAGGTTAGCTATGTTTTTGCACAACGATTTTTGAAACTGGTGTTTAGCATTATTACGGTACGAAATATTGTTTGTAATGAATTCATTCATAAACGGTTTAGTTGTAAATTTAATCACATAATTTATTTTGTCAAGAGTAAGCCCATTTTGTAAATAATAGACAAGGTTCTTGTGATACAGTGATATGGACTTTTTTGGCTGCTGCGTTAGAACCACATGAAAGCCAGCTGTATCGTCATTTATGCCTGGATTCGTTTCTCTAAGTAGTGCCTGCTGAAAAGGGCTAAGCATTTCTAAATTAATTTTTTTACGTTCAGGAGCATAGGGAAAATCAAATGAAGCAATTTTGCAATCATCTTTGTAAGACAAATCACAATTTATAATGTAACCTACGTTATCTGAGTCTTTAATCTGGTAAATGTCCAATTCTTCTGTTTCCTTAGCATTGAGTATTCTGTAATCCTCGTAGGGCAACTCCAACTGCATACATTTACTATAAAGAGAATTTAAATCCAAACACAAAATGTATGTGCGATTTTTATTTGTTACACCTGCATGGTTTAATAACTCATTATTTGCATTCATTTTTCGCTTTACAAGCAATGATATTGGTCCAACCGTATTCTGTATTACACGTTCGTTAATCTCATCTGACTTTACAAATTCAAAATCAGCATGGCTATTGAACATAGCTGCACTAAATGCGTACGATGCGAACGTGATATCGTATAGTATAGAAAGCTTGTATTTAGAAATTAAGAATTCGTTCAGCGTTAAAAGTACACCCGTCATCGCAGTGACACGATATTTTAACCAGAGTATTGCAAGCTCGTACATATTTTCACATTTATATTCATTGTAACATTCAAGCATTTTTTCCCAGTCGACTGTTTCAACGTTTCTGCGATGGCACACATCAAAAAAATTTTTAGGTAGTGTTGTTTGCATCACCATATCATCGACCGTTTCAAATAATGCATGTGGAAAATAAATTGGTATTTTATCTTTCTTGAACATTGATGTGAATATTGCAAAGTTGTTTTCGTATTCTGGGACATGGTATAAACCCAATAATTTATCTAAATCAGCATCTAGAAAGTTTTCAAAGCATACTATTCGTAGTTGGTTTCTAATATAAATGCAAATTAGTTCTTGAGTTTTTCTTGGTATAATTATTGGGTTCTTAAAAACCTGCTTAATTGGATGAAGAAGCAATGAAAGAACGATGTTTGGTACATTTATCAAGTACACAGGGCAGTACATACGAGCGGATAACGATAAATTACACGTATTGCATATTAATGCTATAGGTGGTTTTAGGTCTCCATCAATATAATGCGAGTGATGTCGTACGACTGGGTTTTCTTTGGTACCCATCTCCTTTATGCATATTGGACAAATATTCAATGCGTTCCTTTTTGCGTCCACATCTGCTGTTGATACTAAAGGTAAATTTGTTTGCTTTTGAATGCTCAACAAATGATTTGATACCACTGAAAGCTTCTTTACAAACTCCAACCCTGCATCAGCTCCGATATACGTTGTTGAAAAAACGGATTCTAGGTTAGGGTTAAGCGCGTGCAGGCTATACCCAAATATTTTTAATTCTTTTGATACAACTATAGGAAGCACTGAAGCAGTAATAAAATAGGGGGGATTCATTAGCTTATGTTTTTCTCTAAACTCATATCTATCATCACATGGATAAGTAAATTTAGCAGAATTTACGCTCAAACATTCTTCTTCATGCTCTTCAATTTTATTAACACTAAACTTGTTTGAACAAAATCTGCATGGGATCATCTTATGAGTGCTATTATTTCTGAAAAATCGAGCCTCATCATCAATAAGCACATAATGCTGAATGTCAAGACCGTCTTCAAACGAGTGACAGAGCATACCATTAGTGTTTAATAGTAGCAACGTGACATGTTTCTCGAATTTTTTTGTTGTCATTCGCAAAGGGTAAATGCCATGCTTAATAGAATAGGAATAAACGGAGATACTGATTTGATTTAGTAGTTCGAAAATATTTAGATTTTCTATCTCGACGCCAGCTTCAAATCCATCGATATGTAGTATCTCATTGTCCTTGATATGCTTAATAATATGAGTGTAGTTTGAGGGTTTTTTGAGGCGTCGTTTCAGCTTTGCCTTTTCTGAATATGGAAGAGACTCGTATGGCAAGTCTGGTGAATCAGATAGCATGGATTTATAAAATTTGGCTAAAATGCATAATAGGAAGCAGTTCCCATCAAACGTGCAGATGTTTATGTATCCGTGACGCTTTTTAAGTATAGAAGGCATTTCTATGTATCCTTTACCGATTGCTGTAGGTTTATATCTACCAATGCTACATTCTAATTTATTTACAGAGACAATAACTTGGCCAGACTGCGTATTTTCAAACAACCTCAATATAGATTCTATGTACTGAACTGCAAAAAAAATTGTATCTCCCAAAAAATTTTTGTGGGTAACTTTTAAGAAGCTGCTGTTAAAATACCTAACGTTTAGTTCCTGCGTCTTAAGGTTTCGCAATGTAAGAGTATATGTAAGTTTCATTTTATATGTGCCATATTTATCAAGCATATTTATAAGTAGGGAGCAAAGGTCATTATAAACGAATTTCAGCGAGTCTATTAGTGTAACAAAGGTCTTTTGACTTTTTTGGTAGTCATATTCATACGTGAATAAAGCATCACCATGACACCTTTCCTTTTGTTGAAAAATATTAGGCTTCCCATCTTGTTTATTAAGAACGTCTTTTGACGACCCACCTAACAACGGAGCGTGTTTAAGTTGAGTCTGGTTACTTCTGCAAGGCAAATGCTGTCTTAAATCAAAGTACTCATTTCCGCATAGGGAACAACAGTGCAGCTCGTGAACATGAATATCTAACTCATAAGCTGAATAACTACTGTATAAACATTGATCAAATCCGCACCTGAAAAGGCGACGTCGTTTAGTCAGACTCCTCTTCGTCATTTTCTTCAACGTTGTTAGGAACTGAGCCGAACATAAATTTGTTTTGCAAGTAGTCGATTGATCTTACAATCATCCACGTGTTGTCATAAAGGTTTGCAAGGTCTGGGTTGGTATTTTCAAGTATCCTATTTTTATATATGTAATATTGTTCGGCTTCTGAAAAATCCTTTATATGCATGTATTGAAGACGGCTGTACAACACAATGTATGATTTCATATAATGAAATAAATTGTACACATTTAGTTGCAGTTTTTTAATTTTTTATTAAACCCAGAACGTCTTAAGATAATAAAATATTTTTGGTTCTAGCCGTATACCATAATCCCCAAATATTTTCTGTTTCAAATTTTTGTTAGTTTAGGTGTAACATTATAATATCCCTATACCCCATAAAATGATAAATATTTGTTGGGTTTTACAAACACATATTTGAAATAAAAATAAAAGTGCTACGTGCGTATTTTTTTGTTAGATATCCACAGTTGGCAGCTACTTATTTTTTTTTGTTGCCCCGGGGATCAGCATCCTGCATTTTCCTCTTGGCTGTACGTTTATCCTTTTCGTCTTCGTCTTCTTTGCGTTGCTTGCCAGTTACGTTACAATACAGCTTGTCCATTTCCTCTGAAAAGAAAAAAATATTTGAATATTTAGATTGATGCTCACGTATTTCTCTAATGCATGATAATATATACAAATAAAAATAAACTTACTGATTTGTGTGAGAAGCATGAAGTAATCAGTGAGGTTGGTAACCATAGTGTATCCATTCCATGTAAATTCCTTATTCTTTTTGTTGGTCAAAGTCACTGGCCGCTGGCTCTTCTGAAACCATTTGACGTATAACACATCTGGGTTTTTTTCGTACGTAAACGGCCGAAGGCATATTCCCTTATCTGGGCTGTAAACTGTTGCCGGATGATCAAACGCTTTATCCAGTTCCTCCTCCAAGTGCATTCGGTTTCCTAGTATTTGTTCCACTGTCTCGAAACGAAACCTCTTGCCAAGAGGAATCAGCGCATCCGTCAAAAACTTGTGGGTATCGTCCGCATTCCAGTAGAAATAGGTCGAGTTGCTATATTTAGTATTTTTTTTCGTAAAACCTGTTCCCATAAGTCATATAACTCATGGAAATGCAGCTTAAACGAAAAAAGGCTTCCGAGTTTAATTACTCGGAAGTCGTTCCAAAAATCCTGATTAAGAAAAGGAAATTGGAACGTGTGGTCTGAATAAAAGTTCGCCTTTTCATTGATGTCCGAAAACATCTTGTCAAGGCTATCTAATTGCTCAGACATGGCTGTTTGTTTTCGGCCGTACCTGTCAACCAGGATTGGTTTTTCGTACAAATCCGGGCTGTTGGGACGGGATGGCTGGTCTTCGGCCTCGTTATCCGCATCTTCATTTACTGCTTCATCCTCTTCGTCTTCCCAATCACTTTCAACGAGATCGTGATATTTTTTTTTGGGAGCTGGTGGCTGCTCCACTGACTTTGTTGGTCCCTCATAGTTACTCTCCGTGTTACGTTCGTCACGAATGGCTTTATCTGGTGTTGGGTCGTCGTTATCACTTTCTGGAGGAGGTGTGTAAGCCACGAGTTTTCGCTTATTTCCTTCACTTTTTTGTGGACCATCAGTCCGAGCAGATGTTTTTCTTTGACCTCCCATATTTAAATTTTGATTGACAAAAAACTTTAGAAATTTCTGAAAACTGAAAATTCTGAAAGCAATGGAAAACCAAGTAAAATATTCAAGAAGGCTGTTTGGTATTGGTGATACAAATCCAACTGCGATTTATACAGAAATTCATCACGATTTTATAGCAAAAATCATTTCAACGAAGTCAGTAGTTTGATAAAGCAAAAAAAGATAATCCGAAGATCAGAAATGGAGCATAGAAATCATCCAACCCGTAAGTTTACGGGATCACTAGCGCTACCTAAAACATTTTATAAAAATTTTTTGAAAAACGAAGCAAAAAAAATTGCAAACGCTGATTCAAAGCTGCATACCATGGGCAAACTTTTAGTACTTACGCATGAGCAAAGAAATGTGCTGAGCGAAATGTGTAAATATATTGATAAATCTTCACAACTGCTGTGCTTAATTGGACAAGCTGGTTCGGGCAAAAGCCTAACTTTAAGTTCTCTATCATTGGAGATAAAAAATCGTAAAAAAAATTACAAGGCCTGTGCTATGACTGGTCTTGCTAGTATTCCGATTTATGCCACTACAATCTACCATGCCTTGGGCTTGTACAATGTTAAAGCAAGACCAGAAAGCCAAATTACTTCTCCTGTTTCAAGATCTACATACGAGTCATTAAAAAGAACAGATTGGATTTTCATAGATGAATCAAGTATGTGTGGAAAAAATTCTTGTCAATAATAAATCGCCGATTGCAGTTCATACGAAAAAATACAAAACCATACGGAGGAATAAATGTACTTTTGGTATTAGATGAAAGTCAACATCCACCAATTTTAGACTATGCACTGCATAAACCTGAAGAAGAATGTATAACGTCGTGCCAGTTTGCAAAAGAAGGCTGCCAGTTGTATAAAAATGCGCAAAAATTTTACCTCTACGAAAACAACAGAAGTAAAGAAGACATATTGCTTTGCAGAATACTAGATAACGTTCGTAAGAGAACCATTACCGTGGATGACCTGAAAGTTCTTCAGCAACGGCTTATTACAAGCGTATCAGAAGAGGAAAAAATGTGTTCAAGGATGCGTTACATCTATATCCGTTCAATGCCCAAGTCGACCAGTGTAATTTCAACCATGTTAAGAACATGGGTGTCGAAACAATGTTGATAGAACCGCAGATGTTGCCATTTCCGTGCAAAGAGTGCTTAAAAAATTATAAATCCTTTTTAGCAGGTGAAAACTTACTTGTTTTGCTGCTTAGAAATCTCCATATAAGTTTAAATTTGGTGAACGGCTCAGTACTTCGAATAATATCAGTACATTGTAACAAGAAAACTAATAAGCCAGAATTCTTAATTTGCCGCACTGACGATTCATGCAACATCAAATATAAAGGTGGTGGCCTACCTAACACATTAGATACGTTTCCAATTTTTATACAGTCTGAATATCTGTTTTGCAATCATATGAACAGACGGTTGACTGTAAAGTCATTCTTTCTACAAAATTACCATGCATCAACCATACTAAAGCAACAAGGCAGCACACTATCAAAAGCAGTAATTAATTTATCCGGCTTACGACCGTACTCGCCATCTGCTTATGTAGCACTCTCGAGAGTTCGTAGGCTAGCTGATGTGCTTATTGATTGCAACGTTCCTCTTGAACGAATATTTCCAACTATAAAATCATAAGCAGGATCTCCCAAACCCACTGAGTTGGAGATCAGCATTTGAAGAGGCAGGTTGGTATCCGATTGAAAGCTCCCTTGCAGAGTTAGGGTTTTGTTTCCTAGTCCTAACTCTACAATGGGGCTTCCCTTCGGGAAACCAAAAAAGCAAACTACAAAGATCGGGCCAGACACAGTTAAACAAGATTAATACTCAAATTAGGACATCACTGAGTGGTTGTTTTTGGCTTTACATTTGCTGGTCAATCGTAATACTTGTCTTTTCAGTGTGTAAGTTTTTTCTTTACCTCTGGATAGACAGGTATTTTTAGTGGACAGTAAAGTTCAACTAATGGTAGGGCAAATTTGAGAGATTAATCACTTAAGTTCGTAAATATAGCCGAACTTAAGAGATTAATCTCCATATTTGATTCCTGCATCATCCAAACATCAAAGGATAAAAGTCTGGCCCGGCTGATCAGGGATAGCGCGATACATTGTTTCAATATGTATTGCACTATTCCCGGGTCATTCGGAGTCAGTTCAAATCAACAACGCGGGATTTCAGCGACAACAAAAGAACTGATTTCTTAACTTTTTTTTCGCTAACCAGATATTTGTGTTGTCGTCGAACTACAACTACTTGGTTGTTCTTACAAATTCAGACAACCCACTGCGCATTTCTTTGCTGTTTGAGCGAAGTGCGTGAAACAGCTTTATTAATCATTCGCTGTTTTCGTTCGTCGCTTACTCAGCATAGAATGCTATGCTACCTAAAATTCGAATAGGAGGCTTGGTGCAAATGTACTGAGTTTCGCATTGACTTGTTTAATATGTCAGTGCACTAACCCAGTTGCAATTGGCCCCAACGCAATACAACATTTAATACTGAACAGCATTTGAGTAGTACTTCAAAAATTCATATCTTCTGCTATACAAGCAAAAATCGTGTTCAGCTAAATATTTGGTTTGCTGTTACACGTTTTTTGGTTGTTTGGCATTTGAATATTCAACTGTGCCTAATTTACTATTTAATACGGAAATAATGCACTATGAGTACTAAAATCCCCACTTCCTTTCTACTTTGCAAACGCGTTATGTTGGCTTAAAAAAATTACGTTTTTTGGCTTTTTAGGTGATGATAGCTGCTATTTACAGGGCAATGCATAGCCATGTAAAAAAACATGTGTTGAAAGGAATGATTTTTTATTGTAAAGCCTGAATGTACTGCAAAAAATCTGAGAAGCAGATACTTCAAGTATAATATTGAATAGGGTATCAAGTGTAAAAATTTATTGATGTGTTGCAATCAAAATGCTAAGCAGGCTTAATATACGTGGCATGAAATATCATTTTTCGACGCGATATACGAAACACGCATCTTCCTTTACAGTACAAACAAGAATGTATTATGATTTTTTGACGCGATATACGAAACACGCATCTTCCTTTACAGTACAAACAAGAATGTATTATGATTTTTTGACGCGATATACGAAACACACATCTTCCTTTACAGTACGAACCAGAATGTATTATGATTTTTTGATCGTGATAGTGTTTACATTGTTTCTATATGTATGTACATTACAGCAAGAAACTAAGAAGTGAATGTTCCACTCAATGTTAGCTCTAATAACCAACCGGTTTCGAGACGCAATCTAAATATGTGATAGACGAGAGCTGTGTGAAAAGCAATGAAGAGCTACTTTTGATTGTATGACAAAACCTATGTAGCCTTTATTCATATATGGTCTTTCGAAAGCATGCCGAGAAAACAATAATACTTGTTTATAGAACTGATGTTTTGCTGTAATGCCAATATAAAAAGCAAACGGAGCTGAGAATCGAATATGCCAATGAACAAATTATCTAGTAGGCAACCACTTTTAAGATGGTGTGTGATGAAATGCTACGCAAACCAAAAACAGATACATGAGATGCAATATTTTCGGACACAATAAGCGAAGTATACATTTTTTATCAGTATGAAAAGCAATGTTTTGTGGATATCGAATGTGATAAAGCTTGTATCGTTTTTTTACATACTCAATGCGTAAGCATGTCAAAGAACCAATTATTATATGTACAGTAAACGAATCTGAGAAGCCAAGGAATAGGAAACCTATAATACAATCAGTTTTAAGATGCCATGATGTGTTATGAAAGACTAGACAAAATCGTTTGTTGCTTTAAATTACCAATGCGTAAGCATGTAAGAGAAACAATAATATTTTTAGATTGAAGTTATTTGTTGCTGGGATACCTGTATGTCCAACAAAAGAAGCTGAGACACCAGTATAACAGGATAAAATATCTAATACGAAGCCGAATTTGTTACACGATAGTGTGTAATAAAATACTATGAAAACAAAAAATGATACAATTAATACCATAAAAATGATACCATAGATGCAGACATTTCGACATCATAAACGAAGAACGTATTTTGAATCATTTAAGAACTTTTATTGGTTTGTTACAGAAATTTTAATCTGGTATTTTAACTTGATCAATGCATTCATGTAGTCACAATAATATATACTTTTTAGCTCCAACAAACGTTCATACTATTTGTAACACATTTCCCATGGTCATTATTATTAGAAGCATAATATCTATGTAAATTCGTTCTTTTTCGTTCTATTGGTTATATAATATAAACAAAATAGAAATAGCCTACATTGTAAATATAATTAAATGGTTGCAAGTTTAGCAATAAAATAATAAAATATTTTGGAGAATCATTCTCTGGGAGATACTTTAGTTGTAGCAAAACTGTCTCCGATGGAATACGACATTGCAGCTTGTTCCATAATACAAGCCGCCGTTCATGAGTCCATATGCCAAATCGAAGGGTGGAATATCAAAATCTATTCTGTCAAATAGTACCGCTGCGCGACACATAAGTCTTGCCAAAAGGTACTCAGCCGGTTCACTGGTCACCTAGAGAAATTTATTTAATATTAAATATGAGTCCCATAAGATATAATAATAGATAATAATAATAATAGAAGACAATAATATATCAAACCATTTTATCACAAGCCAAAAAACCATCAATATTTGCAAAAAATCCAAATTCATTTGAAGTGGAGTAACGAGTTACTGCATTCATTATGCTCCGTTGTTCCCTTTTTAAAACAATTCCTTCTCCGGAAGAACAAAGCTTTGCAATGTGTTTTCCTCATCTTTGCTGGATTTAACAGCAACCAAGACAGTGTAATTCTATCCAGTTTGGAGAAATTTCGAGTTGAAATACGGTCAATGGAGCATAAAGTACGCAAATAGCGCTCAGTGTAGTCTCGTGTGAGCGCTAAATAAAACAAAAAAACACAAATAGTTTGGAAATGTGTAGAAATAAATTTTTTCATCAATAATATTTTTATAATATTAAATAAATATATAGTACTCGTACATTAGGACAAGTGAAGGATGCTCCCACCAACTCAAATAAGTCCTTTTTCTCGATAAAGCTGTGGCACATGTACTTTTCTTCGTTCTTTATTGACGCAGGCGCCATCGTTACGAAGTCAGACAAGTTGGATGTGGTGTTTGTGTAGAATTTCTGGTATTTGGTCTCGCTACCAAAATGGGGCATGACAGTAGTAAGGAGAGAGTTTACGCCTCCGTTGTTTTTCCTTTTCATATTATGTTCTTTGCTTGGCATGCCTAAGCTGTCTGAAAGAAGAAGCATTTGTTAATATCTTAAAACATGAAGGTATGTTTTGACTGGGTTATGTAGTGGTATGGTAGCATTATTCATTTTTACCTTCTTCAAATTTTGTTTCTTTTTTTGCAGTATGTTGAGAAGGAGATGGATGATAGAAACCTGTTGGTATCCGAGAGCTTGATCCATAAGCGTTGTGTGTCTGAAATGTTGACTCTTTCACATTCACAGAACTGGAGAGAGACGAAGTTTGGTTCTTGTTTTTTTTATCATTGGATGAGCTTGCAAAATCCGGCATGACAGTAGCAGTAAACGAGCGTACGCTACTAACATTGCTCTTCTTTGTAATAAAATATGCTCCACTTGAGTCAGCCAGACTCTCTGAGAAAGAATTCAAAATAACTTGTTAGGTACATATGTAATTTGTATGATGGACGTTTCATTTTAAAACGCATACCTTCTACACCTTGCGCCCTTGATTTATAATAGGTTGAGATGTTGGTAATGGTTTCGGTTGCTGTGCGAGTGCTCGATCCTTGGCTGGCATGAAGATTGGGAAATTCGCTCACTCTATTTTCACCACCAGTTAAACCATGGTTAGGCTGTTCATCATTTCCAATAGGTCGCTCCCTACTTGATATTTCTAAAAGAAAACCATTTGAAACACTTGGAATGAATGTGCAATGTCGAAGAACAATACTATAAATGTATTTATGCTAACTTTCCGCATTTTCTCCTTTATTTCCAGTAAGTTGTGGTGTCAATAGATTGTTTACACTGGCTGATAATGGTTTGCTTGTCCTGTTCTGGGGCAATGTGACTATTTGTTTGTTCTCATCATTCACTGATTTCGGTATGTCCTTCACGTCCACAAATTCACTATTACTTGTGTGCGAATCCTCCTTTAGAATTTCTTTTTCCTTTCTCACTGGAAACATTTAAAATATTCAAATGATTCTGGAAAATATGAAATGGCTTCAATCATGATGTGCTAATAATTCTCGGAGGTACTTGCCTTGCAAAATCTTTTGAGCAATGTCACACTGGAATGGGGTGGACGCTTTCATCATCAACGACTCGGCACCGTCAATTTCGTCTTTTTTTACACAAATACCCTTATGACCAGATTTCAACAATCCATAGGTGCACTGTTTTGTTTGCACACAGTATTGACAATTACTTGCCCGAAAAGAGCACAAAATCACCCCATAACCCAAAGGTAAAAATAAAATGAGAACAAGTCCCTTAATCATCTTGCCGTTTGTATTAGTATGAAACTTTGATTCAAGGAAGTGATGCTTCTATTCCAAATCCTAAAGTCACTGTGTTCAATTCCCATATTCGGAGGTTTTGAGCAGACCATTCCCATTCTCATTTATAATATGCACAAAATTATGTCTAGACATAATATAATTACAGATAAGTCGCGATTCAGTGATCTATTTGCGAGATGAAGAAGAAGATGCTGCGTTGTGTTTTAGTGTCATTTTTATGACTTGTCATATTGTAATGCTGTCCATGCTATGAATATTTTCTAAATCTGCTGCATTTCCTTTTCCAATCTCCTACGCATGAATATATGATAAGGTGAAGTTCATATAAAACATACTAGACTTATATTTTATATTGCTTTATAGATAATAAAGTCGTGTGTAGTTTGAATTCTCATGCATCAACCTGTAATATTTAATGGCTTAAACTAGACATAATGAAATAAGTGTTCTTAGTGATACAAATTATTTTGTATTTAAAGAATATAGGCAAACTGAATTCACAATAACATTTTTTAGCAACATATCTTCATACGTGCGATGATCGTCCTTCATGTTATTTCAGTTGAGAAGCAAATAAGTTTACTGTATCTTCCAGTCAACTCACAACCTGAGTTTTAGGAATATAACAATAATAACAGGAGAAGAAGTGAAGAAGATTCCTGTTGTGGGCTAGAAAGCGTAACAAATATATTTTTATTTCTATATAAATGAAAGTAATAAAAGGAATGTTACCAAGCATGACTGGATTGGAAGTTTTGAAATTCGTATATAATAATAGCTGTAGATTTGCGTAATATCTAATTGCACATTTAATATCAATGTTTCAAAAAGATACATACCATATGCGATGGACTACTTCATTATTAGTAGTACATGCCGAAGCAACGATAGGCTCCTGTATGTGAGTTTCTTTCCTTCTATAAAAAGTAAAATAAATTAAATGATTTTGCATACGAAGGAGTTTTTATATAATATATTCCATTACTTGGATTCATTGTACATCCGAATGTGTTCTCGTTCGTGATCCACCAAATCTTCTGCAATCAAAAACGGCCTGCAAATGATAAGAAAAGTTGCGTGTACGTGTAAAAGCAAATGTAAACTTATTAATTAGTAATTAACACATACATATCACAAATTGGACACGCGATATTTTGAGTAGATGTAATGTTTCTGTGGGATTTGTCATCAGGTGGAGATGTGATTGGAATCTCAAGAATGCTTGCTAAGTCCTGATCATCTATTTCACTTAACTCTTGTGTTAAATCGAAGGTTTCGCTGTCTGAAGAGGAAGATGGATCAATTTGTCTGTGATTCAGTTCCGTAATAATTGTTGTGTTAGGAGTATTCTTTGATGTGGATTGCTTAGGTTCATTTGGCAGAGTAGGAGATTGTGGTTCATTTGAGGATGGGCCAGGCTGAGATTCCTTTTGGGGAAGGGAAGATTGTGGCTCATTTGAGGATGGGTCGGGCTGAGTTTCCATCGGGGGAAATGGAGGTGGTGGGCCACATGTAGATGGACCAGGCTGAGGTTCCTTTGGGGGAGTGGGAGGTGGTCGTTCATTTATGGATGGACCGGGCTGAGTTTCCTTCGATGGAGGTGGTGGTCCCCATGAGGATGGACCAAGCTGAGAATCTTCTGTGGGGGGAGGTGGCGGTCCATTTGAGGATCTACAAGACTGGGGATCCTTCGAGGGACAGCATGGACCAACTTGCATTTCTATAACACCAACATTTCTAATTGCAGAGTGCAATTTTAAAAAATCCAACTTTGGTTTGATTATCCTTGCACGAAGATGAGCTGGCTTCTTTGGTCGCCCTCTGCCCCGTTTAACAATAAAGCTTTCCTTCTGTTTTTCTGTCTCCTTCTTACTTCTTTTTATTGGAATTTTTCTTGTGTATTTGTGCTTGCGCTCCTCTAATTCTTGTTTTAGTAATGATATTCCGTTTTTGCTATGAAGCTCAGAGCATGGAACGTCGGAGCTGAAACAGGGACACATCTTAATCTTCTCCGAAAGACAGTTGTTGCATTTGCAAGGCTGTGAAATAAAAAATTCATATGTGACAAAATAAATTATTAACAATTTATTTACAATTTACCTACAAAAAATTACGAACTTACGTAGGTAAAAGGTAATAATCCAGTTATTGTTCTGTCATCATAATTGACAGTCAACTCCGTTCCACTCAGTAACTGTCTCGTGGCTCTGAAAAAAATCCTTGGCAGCCCATTTATAATATATACTTCCGACTTACACGTCGGGTTGCACCGTTCATGGCGCATATACTTTAATTTATTATTGGCGTTGTGAGCGTCAATAAGCAGACGCGAGTTAACAGACATCATGTATGTTGACACGTAGTCATCGTCCATTCTGAATCCCTCAATAATGAATCTGCGGTAGTAGTTATCCGTCTCCCTATAAATTCCGCAGTATTCACCAATAAGCGAGTTTGGACGGAATGGCAGTATTGTGATAACTCCGAGACCCCGGAGGTCGCCCAAATCCACAACTTTCACCTTGGTCTCGATTACCTCATGGACGTCCCGTTTTTGATAATGACAAATTGCTTTTGTCTCAGGATATCTTCTGTTTATCACTGCAGCCAAGCATGTCTTGTTGTCGCACTTGGAATGGCACTTATAACTGTCCACTTGTGCTTTATACAAAAATAAACCTAAGTCCCTTCCTTGAAGTTTTGTCGCTACCCTGTCGACTAAATCTCCTTCCAGCAAATCTAAAATATGTTTGAGTTGTCTATGATTTGTTTATGCCCCAAACAATTTTATCAAATTATATATGTAAATGTTGCACTTACTGCCAGTGATATAGAAAGGGTCCCGATAAATTAGATCCGGGAGATCCTTCCAGTTATCCGGGATAAAATCAATATCAATCCTCTGCTTTTTACCTCGTAACTCATATAGAGCCAGTACATCAGGATGTATTGTTTCTAGCTCCGGAGACTTACTGTTTTCCATTTCCGAAATATGAAAACGCGGCATGATATTATCTTTACAAGATAAATTGAACTTTTAAGTTAGACACACTTCGTTGCTGTTCTATGCATGACTGAAAATGAAATTGCAACAGCTGGATAATATGAAATACCAAGATAATTATTCAAGTTTCTCAAGAATTCATGTAACCGCAAGCAAAGCATGATGTACTTAATTACGCACATCATTCTTTTCCCATAATAATTGTACGCATCTGCCGATCGAGCCACGTACATTCCTTATGAGCGAAGAAAAATGAAGCGATGCTCATTTTATATAATGATTTTTTAGTAAGAAATATGAAAAAGAAAGATAAGAATGCGTAACGAGCAAACTTGAAACCATTATTAATGGCATCAATGGTTAATGCAAAATACAGAATATATATGTACCACTTTCAGGATTTAATAGAATCCATTAAAAGCAAAGGGGTCTAAACTCAACATGCATACAAATTTCATTATCCACACTTTATGCCTACCATTCAAAATGCATCAACTATGCACACATTTCAACCACAATCACACTCATCGCCATTATATGATTTGCACAATATCGCATCTCCCATTAACCATACATGTAAATTATCTCATTTTATCTCGTCTAATACAAGCATTTATTATATACTAACTTCTTTTAACAACCAATCGAAAAGGCTACAATTAGATACACTACAATAACAAGTATTGATGTTCTTGGAAAATTTAAGAGCATCATAAATTCACTGTAAATAAAAAATGTAATGTAATTGATAATAGCTTGTGGTGATTAGAAACAGGATAAGAAGAACCATTCAATTACACGTTAAATGCGTAAACAAATGTTAACTAGTTTTAGGTCATTTAAACCAAACCAATTTAATGCTCAAAATGCTTCGCAACTATACGCAAATTCAAATGAACAAGAAATTATTCTTGATGTAAACCATATTTTTTCAGTCTAGAGAACAAACAAATTCACATACAATTTTCTTCTAATTCTATTCTTTAAGAATCAAACAAATAATAATGCTAAAGAACACGAAAATCTGTATTTTTGTTTTCGCTAGTTCAGTTTAGAGAAGGATTACGACGAACGTGTCTTCAATGCCTGGATGTAGCGCCGTGTCCTTTGACTCATGAGAAGCGAACACTAAAAATGTGGTATATACATTATCAGCTTACTGTAAATTCATGGGTTCTGTTATTTGGTTTGAACGTGTCAACACTTTAGGTATGAAGAATTAGTTTGTGCTAATGAAAATGCTCATAAACGGCAAGAGAATAATAGTTTTACATGGTATAAAATATTTATTACAATGGTCAATGTTACATGACTGACAAAGAACAAGTTTGCATCATAAATATCACAGCATTTTACAAAACAAGAATTAACAAAGTCAAGACTAGAAACAGATTTACAGTTTGAACAAAATAAAAATGCTAATTTGAATAGTTGAGAACGCGAACTCTTCCGTTGAAGTCGATGACGGCCAAATATCCAGGTAGCCAGGGTAGAGAGAAACGTCAGTTGGCAGCTCGAATGAAACTCCATTGAGAAATCCGTCCAGTTCGGTCCCATCCTTCCGGAACATCCTCACAGTTTGGTTGCGCTGGTCGCAGATGAAGAGGTTTCCTTCAGAGTCCACATCCAGTCCAGAAGGTCGGTTGAAGCTCCGGCTGTGTTGAGTGAGAAGTTTGCTTAACGTCCTTCGAAGCAGGTCCAGTTTAAAGATGCAGTGATGGTTGAAGTCACAGATGTACAAAGCCTCACCTAAACAAAACAAATAAAATACAATTCCATTAATGAAGGTTTTAAATTAGCAAACAACAAGTAATGTCTAAAATATTTTAATAAAGAATGCATGCAAGTTAAAAATTACCGTTTTGGTCGAAGCGAGCCCTCTCGGTTGGTGTTTAACGCGGTGCTTCCTTCCAGTTGGTTTGTTTTCTGCTAGAGATGAAAAGGCATCAAAGTGTTCCAGGTAGAGTCCTTCTTGGTGAAGAATTGGACCGAGCGTTTGGCTGTCAGCGACGGCGACCAGCGAACATCCTTCCTTGTTGAGTATCGCGATGCCCCATGGATAATTGAGTTGTCCAGCGTTGCTTCCTCTTGACCCGAATCGGAGAAAATTGTCCAGTTGTGGCGTTGAAGACTTGAACTCGGTGGTTGTCCTTGTCGTGATGTACAGTCGCTCGCTCGCTTCGTCGAATGCAAGTCCAGTTGGTCTCCTGAATTCCCAGGTTGAGTTCCAGGTCCTCCAAGTTGAGATTGAAAAGAGCCATCAGGTCAAGAATGAGCACCACGTTGTACTCCCGGTCAGCACATAAATCTGCAACAATCATAATTCAATGGTTAAATACAAGCTTCAAAAGCCAAATAATTATAAAGCAACTGCATACCTGCTCAGTTTTGGTGTTAACGGCGATTCCATAGGTTTCCGTGCAAACATCTCCTTGGAACATCAGCAGTGGATCCGAATTCCCGATCGAATGGATGATGAGGCTCGTCGTTAGGTCCAATGTGCTCCACATCTACGCTCACAACAGTTCTCGTCTTGGGGGTCGTCTGGCTTCCTAAAAAACAAGAAAAGTTGGAATTAGAGATTGGCTCATTAGCCTTTTCATCCGTGTCATTTCGAATGGATGGAGAAGGAAATTTCCAAATGTTGTTGAGTAGGCTGCAGCAATGGTCATATCCGGTTGTAGTTGTGATGTCCTTGAAGCCCAAGAGGTTGTGCCGTCGAGTCTGCGCAGAATCCAGAAGTTGAAGAGCCATTTTCGGAAGGCGACACTGGAAGGAGTGATCCCTGCAAGAAAAGAGAAAAAATCATTTTAATGTAACAGCTGGAATAATGAAATCAAAATCCGACATGTTTCATCATTTTATCTGACATCTGAATGTAAACTTACAGCATACGAAAAGCCGTCGGAGTTGTTCCTGAACGGGTGGTCTGGTCTTCGTCCATCAGTGCAACTAAGGATGAGGTTCTTCCATCTTGAGAGCTCCAGTAGTCCAAGTAGCTAGCAGAGTAGGTTTTAATTTCCAGAGGAGATTGATTCCAAGGTTGAGCAGCAGCAGCAGCAGCGGAGAGTCCAAGTGTTTTAGAGTTGAGTCCGAGAGAGCAGAGTAGAGTGTTGTTTATCCGAGAAGGTCCAAAGAAAACTGATGATTTACAGCTCCTTGCTGCCCTTTTTATACTCCAACAGCCTCATTTACCAATACATTTTTAATCACGTACTCCCTTTTAAAAACTTCCACACATAAACATGTTCTGTTAATGTGCTGCTTATAGTTTAGTGCTAATAGGTTATGTTCGTTAAAATGATTGTCCAAGATAAGTACAGAATAATCCCTGCCACAGTATCGATGAAAAAACAACGAAAGGTGAAGTGAAATATCACTTATGCCATGATTAGCTCACCTTCGGGTACTTGCGCGAGAGAAAGGATTAGCTGCGCTTGGTGCTCGTCCTCTCGTCTCTGCTTTGCACACAGCAGAGCATTAATCCAATTTAGGTACCTGGCTGGTGCAATTCCTGCATCGTTCTTTGCTCACCTGCACATTTTAACTCAAGTTGTGCTTTCATAAATATTATTACTTATATTTACAAACATTTGCCAGTCACCCTTTACAGTTTTTTTTATATAGGTTAAAACCTGCTTACCAAATACGAACAGTTAAAATAACGTATGTATTTCAATAATTTGACATTTTCTTTTGATGTGGTTTTCAAGATCAAGCGTAGCAACGAATAAAACAAAGCATAAAAGAAAATCAAAAGGTTTAATATTTTTATTTGTTTTTGTAGAAAGCTGGAAATGAATTTAGTTTGTGGAAATCTAATTGAGTTAAGCATTTCAACTTTTATGCATTCTCATCCTCCCACCGTTGCTTTTTTATCAAATGAAACAGAATGTGACGGAAACTGAATGAAAAATAGTAACGGTTCTATCTATCTATCAACGGTAAAATTTCCAACGCACGCACAACTAAAACATTACATCTCATTTTTTTAAATTCTAGAACCTATAATTATATATCAGTAATGTAGTTAACGGAAAAGAAAACCAAACAGTAAAATATTATACTGGGTAAAACCAGCAAATCCAAAATGCGTAAAATTAACGGTTACAAATCTACAAAGATAAATCAATTAAATTTCATGATTGTTCCAACTGAAATATCCCTTAATGAAGCGAGCGAGCTCTCGTCGGGATGCTGTCTCTCATCTTTTTAATCCGTTCACTAGCTCAAGTACCCTTTCCACACGTTCATGTGTAGCTTACAACGCTAGATGACCTATCTCTTTACATTTCTAATCCTGTACCACCACACTAATATACACTAATAAACCAGAGTAACATCCAATTGGGTCAACCTATAATTCGAGCTAATATTAAGCCAATGGAGTGACCCTGGGATGAAACTAAACGAAAGGCGGAATCTGCATTAGTGAACCTTTTCGTTCCATTTCAGATGGCGTTTCACCAATTTTCAGTGTTGGTCAAGTCTAAACCAGATCCACTAAAGCAAAGGAAGTTCAAGAGATTTCTTTAGTTACTTTCGAAAGTAACTTTTAGACTCATTTGCATTAGCACGGGTTTATGCAAATACGAAGTATAACTTTTACTTTGTTGAGTTAAATGTTGAGGAACTCATCCACGTAATTCGGAGTAAGGTAAGGGAAACACAGGGTATTTAAGGGTCGGTAAATTGCATTCCTTCTTCATTTTCGAATTGACTCTCGACTTGCGCACGTTTCTATGTTGAAAATTTCTAAACCGATTTTTAAAGTTTCAAAAATCGATCCCCAAAGTTTTGCTCGTTTGATTTCTGAGGAATAAAAGCTTTGGAAAAATTCCGAAATTTTTATTAGGAAGCATTCCGTTTTGAGCGACGATTCATTCAGGAAGGAGAGTTGCAACAGCTACTTCAACATGTGGCATCCAGGACTACCGTTCTTTTGTGTTACACTACAACTTTGGATTCTCCGGATTGACTATGGAACACCCGTTTTAATCACTTCAGAAAATGAAAATCAATTCAGAAACTAGTCAAAATCCACCGTATTTTTAAAAACTGTTGGTAAACAAAATAGGTAGCGAATCGAATGTAAACAAGGTCAACACTAAAAGGATCTTCGCGAATGACGCATGAGGGGATTACTTCACAGCTGTGTCGTGCTGAAAGAGCTGGACTAAACTTATGTATAATGTTATGTAACTCGCAGATGCGTATCATGCGTAGTGAAACAGCATCTTGGGAGGTTTTTTGCGTCTTGAAAACAAGAATGTTAAAATGGAATGTATCAGATATGTGTGCACGTTTATAAAACCTTCTGTTGTAAGGCCACGGCCACACAATGAGAATAAAGACACTACTACTATAAAACCTTCTAATATACTTATGCAACTTTTTATTTAATGGTGAACAGGAATGTTATCATCATTGTAGCTACTTCTATGTTTACTCCAGTTTACATCCCAACTGTCGAGCACAAACATCAGAAAACATTCCATGGCACCCCAAACTTCATTTTGCATGACATTAGTGTACAAACTTCGCAGTGAATGCTTAAGTTGTACTTTAAAACTCCTGTGAGAAAATCGTTTGAATGCACTAATTTTATACGAGTCTTGTCATATTTTCGCCTGTCTTATATACAATTGGGTAGTTATGAAAAGTGGAACGTTGGTTGATAGAAAGACAATGGGCGATAAAAAGTTCGTTTGAACTTGGTTAGTCTGCCCAAAGTTATAGAACTTCTGTTGCAGAAGGTAACGACTATAGGAGCAATTTGAATACGATAGATAAGTCGCAGAGTTTCTTTTGATTAGCACTATACTGCACACATATAAGATCATATGAATTCATGACTTATTACAAAGTGTGCTGATCTGGTGATTAAGGCAGTTGGCTTACAAACCTTCTTGTTATGATTTCTTTGGTCTACATCGTTCGTGGTATAAAAACTGAGAAACGACACCATGTTTTAATGACAACAAAAACAAGAAAAATAAACACTGAATTCATAATATTCTGGTTTGCTATGACAGGGATCAATTTATTTATGAACTTAACAATCACACTCCAAATATCCCTACATGGCACATGAAAATATCAGTATATCATTTGTATTTATTCTACTGCTCCATTTAACCTATATCGGAAACGTGACCAAAGGTCACCACTACACCCGACTCACAGTCCACTCTAAAATGTATGTATCCGATATAAAATTTCAGCTATACAAAACTCAACTACATCCGAATTTAAAACTTTCAACTCTTTAACGAAACAGTAAATTCTACAAGTTACTATAATCAATAAGAAAACTAACTAAAAGTACAAGTCGCTATTACGATTTAACTAACAACTGAAGCTCTAACATATTCTACAAAATTCATTGCCATTGAGCCAGCCAACGAAGAAAAGTTCCATGGTTTAAAACTATTCTAAACCCACGAGTACGAGGTCCATGATGAAGTCGCATGCAACCACTGCGATCAACTGGCTCATCTCCGTTCAGTGCATTTATTTCTTCCGTTGCATTGCACCGCATGTTTTCCAACTTGTATTTTGCCAAGTTTCTGAAAAAACAAAAGATATGTCGTAAAACATGCAGAAAATTAGTAAGCACGCAAATCACAATGCCGAAACAGATAGTCTTACGTAGCGAGGCTCTTCACAATTTCCATTTTCAACCGAACCACCACGTCCATTTTATCCACAAGTCGGACAAACTTGTAAAACTTCCACAGGGCTGTTGGATGTTCCAGTCGGAACGCCGTCCTCCACCTTTTGAGTAAGAACTTGCGGC
>LJIJ01001667.1:0-38830 GCA_001718145.1 Orchesella cincta
GAACTTATAAGTCGTTCTGTTCAGAAGGATTGAACTATTTCTTCTTGGCGTGAGATGTGCGACAGATTAACTTGCCAATGAAAGGCAAATAAACAAGTGATTTTGAACCTGTTTTTTTGTTTTGCTTTCAAACTGAATAGCGAATGGATATGTAAGCCCGTAGTCCCACTGGTTTTTTGTCCGCAAACTATCAAATGCGTAGCAAATCACCTGACGCCTTCTTATTTCTTTTATATGCAATCCAATCCAATGACATTCAGCAGAACCTATCGTTTCGTTGGATATGTTAACGGCGACGAATTTTTGGGAAGCTTGTTCAGCTCTATGGAATCGAGTTCGTCAGCTGCCCACAACTGCCGTGCTTACATTATAATGTTCACAAACACAGGCACAGCAGATATGACAATCGCGACCTCATCCATGTTAATCAATGTAAATATTGTTGTGTTTTTATCGATTCTCAAAAAGACTGGATTCCTGCAGAAAGACACAGGACAGTTATCGACTCTGTGAGAGCACTTTTGAATTTGACTTCCACACTCAATTGTCCGGACTTTAATAGCTGATGTGGATTGTGAGTGACACTGGCAAAAGATTGTAACAAACCACAAATGATGTGTTTGCAAAGGTTTCAGGTGATATTCCTGCACTGCGTATTGATTCAGGTAATGCGGTAATATTTGAGTGAGATAGGCTCTCATCATAATGCTTGGGTTTGTCTACGTCAATGTCTAACGTTTTGTGTAATAATGGCTTGCCATCCAAGGTTAAAGATACTGACGATACGTTATTATGCGAGAAAGTGAATGATGTCTGTCGCGCAACCCCATAATACGATGTCGTTTTTATGAGGGTCACGTAAGACATGGATGGGCTACGACCAATCTGAAGCGCTTGACTTATATGGCTTGTATTCCCAGCTGGAATCGCGTACGAGACCAGGTTTGAGTCTAAATATGGATAATACAACTTTCCATTCTTATTCATGGCATCATGAGCACTTTCAACGTCACTATTCACGATTAATCATTTCACCTGCAAATATGCGTTTGTTATGCTAAAACTTTGCATCAAATGGTACATCTTTTGGCATGGCTTGTGTCAATGCACTGCTGTGATGATGATCGCTTCAAAATTATTCTCATTGAAATGCCTTTTTTCAGATATTTATCACAGCTAAATAAGCCGTGATACAGCTTGCTTGCCATTTCAACAGATTTTGATCCTTTCGACATATTCAGCCGATACGTGTATCCAGTATTGTTTGCAGTAAAATGTGTCGGAGCATTGTCTTCATACCAAAGCTGCGAACGTAACCTTGTCTCCTTCTCATCTTTACTACTCTCTATTAAGGTAGTAAGGTATGCAGCGTAGTTGTAGTCTGCCGAATTTTTAGTCACAGTCACGCCATTTATTAGTAATTCCATATGTGAAAAGAGTGCGTGTAAAAAATTATTACATGGTGCGTAAGTTGTACTCGAGTTTAAATCTGTCCCTTTGCTGTCCACAATTTTGCCAGTTATTACTAATATTATGTTTCCCAAGTCCATATACAGATTTGATGCAGGTATAAAGAAATCTGCTGGCATATTTTCGTCTGATAGTGCAACGGTAGGGTATATACGCTCGAAACTAGGCGAAATTACAGACACATCCGTATATGGTAAGCTTGATTCACTTAAATCCAATGAGGATGAAATTGCAGCAACAGTTTTTAAAGAACTGCCCTGCAAATTAAGTTGCTTTTGGTGCTCCATTGTGGTTATCTTTTTGAACCCCCCTTTTTATTTTTCAGACTGCGTTTCTTTACATGACCACCTCCGGAAAGCTTCTTCTTTGAAATGGTTAGTTTTTTTCTATTTCCCTGTTTTAGTACTTTCCTTTTCTTGCTGGCATTTTGCTTTGACTTTCGAACCTTTTTAAATAAAACCATATAGTTTTTCCCTCTTATAGTAAGACCAGAATCCTTTGTGGAAGCCATCTTTCTTGAAAGATTGCACTTTCCCTCACTACAATGGATTTTACGCATTTTTAAAAAATTGCTTTTCTGACATGGACTTGTACTGAGGTTGGAAAATCTAAGTGAGAAAGTTGCTCGTTTTTATCTGATACAAGTTGGAATGACACGTGAGAAAGTGGACAATCTGAACACGAGTAATAAATAAGGGTGATAATCAAATTCTGTGTCTCGGCCTTCTTTGCGACTGACCGCTGCTATTATTGGAGCTTGCCTCCCTTCAAAAAATCCAGACGAGCTTATAACATTTGTCAGTATGAACACTTTGCTTGAACTAACTTTACTAGAAAAGTCGCTTCTATTTATATAGGGAGAAACTCCTAGGTCTACTTGAGACACCGGAACTAAGATTGTCTCCTTTGATCTGATTGTATAGTTTGGAGGAAGCCCGAGGTAGTTATTCAGAAACTGACTAAAAATTATATTCAAATTTGACTGCGAAATGTCAATAATCAGAGCAGAGTGCTCACCATCAGCATATGCTCCTATCGTGAACTTTGCACGTTGAGCTGTCGTTACAATATTTAATGCAATGTCATTAAGGGATGGTGTGTACATTTGATCCAGAAATTCAACTTTATCAATGAACTTGTATCTTTCGAGTAAAAACTTTGCCCTGATTGATATTTCATTGAAGTCGGCAATGTCGACAAGGAATTCACTTCGATAAGAGCCTTCTTGGAAAGTACGCTTGCTGAATCCCAAAACTTTATTCAAATCACCGTTGATATGACATGAATATCCATCTGCATTAGTGTACTCAAGCGTAACATATTTTGGAATGTCGTGTTCATACTCAACCCTAAATGACACGTTAAAATTTTTACTACTCAGGTTTTGATTTAAATGCGTGATAAAGTTTGGATAACTATCATACACTTTCACAAATTCTAGCCGTTGAACCACATATTGCTTAAATGTAATTTCGTTCTGCTTTGGCGAACGTCAAAAAAAGGTTTTTGTTCTTCTTCAATTACATTCTCATCGTCCTTAGTGGATGTCTATAATTATCATACCATGAAATAGAGGTTAATGCTGCCTCATATCCTGATAGGTTCAATGACCTTCCAAGAACATTACAAAAAGAAGAGCTAGAGTTTCCTGGAAACTCTTGCAGTGACTTGTTGCTAGTTGCGTATATGCTGAATGAATTTTCAAGCTCCATTTTCGGTTTGTGAGTCAGCAGATGCTTTAATTACGTCGGCATCTGTGAAAGATACTTCCAATTCCTCGTCATTCAAGTCTGTCAGACGATAACTTACGATTGGATATAATGTATGATAAGCCTTGACTTTAAATAGCTCATTTGTCCAATTTTCATGATATCCTTTTCTGAAAATCATTTGTGTTGAATGAAACTCATAGGTAAATTTCAAGAATTTATGAGAAAAGAAAGATTTCAGCCATTCGTCTATTGAAATATCAACTGATGGGATTTCTAAAAACATGAAAATATCATCAATAAACCTGCGTTTGAATGCAATTAAATCTGATTTCAAATTCTCTAGTTCTACTGCTGCAGTTATATTGGCTATAGAAACACTTGCCGAGTTACCCATCTGTACACCCCTGTGCTGAAAGAAAATCTGATCTTGATATTCTAAAAAGCTGTAGTCTAAGCATAAATCCAACATTGTTTTCAATTGGGACTCAGTTTTTGGAAATGGCAAGTTGGTTAAATGGCTGTATTTTCTGAAATAATTCAAACAATTCTGTTTACATATATTTATCGGTAGTTCGAGATACATTGCATTGATATCGGCTGCAACCATTATATATTTCTTTTTTGGATCCAGTTTTACGTGTTGTAATAGTAATAGAAGATGTGGACTATCTATAAGTAGATCTGGAATGAACATTGTTAAAGGTTGTAGTATTTTATCCAGTAACATAGATATTCCCTTGTTTGCACATTTTATTGTGCTCGAAAAAGGGCGTCCTATTGGAAAAGAATCATATTTTTTGTGTATCTTCAAAAGAATATAAAATTTTGCTGGTTTATGGGATGTTGGAATTATTCTCTTGATTTTTAGATCCTTTGTTAACCAGTTATTTAGGTGTCGAGCTTTATCAGAAAATTCAGCGATTTTGAATAAATATTCTGTGTAAACTGAGGGTCTATAGGTATTTTCATCAACTAATTGTCTCATAATTTCATTGCTGTAGTCAGAATGTCTAGCAACACATATTCCCTCATTTTTATCGCTTTCTTTAATTATCAGATTATTTTCTTTAACAAAAGCAATCAATTCAGTTACAAGAAATTTATGTAGCCTATTGTGTTGTTGTGTAGCTTGTTTAATGTGAGAAATACAGTTCGAAATAAAGTGTGGTGGAAATAGAACAGATTCAAGAGGGCACGTGTATTTTGATGGCAAGTGACTTTTTTAATCTTGTGAATAATTTTCTCTACTTCCGTCATGTTGTTTTTGTTGTCTTTGTGATGAAATATATGCCAGGATATTTTTCTGACTCCTTCTTTTAGACAATCAGTAACTCTTTTTGTATCTGGTTTTTGTGTGGTACTGTACTTTAATCCTAAGTTTAAACATATTTTTATCGAAGTTGGAATCTCAAGTGGATGTGCCAAATTATGTATTTTTTCGTCGTTCTCTGTGATTTCCTTGTATAATTTAAACAGTAGTGCTTGTTCTCTTTTACTCAATTTGTCGTAGAACGAAAAGATCTTATTTAAGTTAATGAACTTTCTATTTTTACGGTCGTTATTCTCCTTTGAATTTACGTTTGGTAATTGTCATTCGATTAGTTTAGTGAGGTTTGCTGGTATATTATCAACACTTTTATCCCAATCTTGATTGCGATTAAAACTTGGGTTTGAATCTCTTTTACGTAAGCCTACTCTCCAACTTAGTTTACTTTGTTCTTTGACTCCCTTCCGAGAATTATCGGGAACCCTTTTATCTTTATTTCTAGTCTCTCTTGAAGTCGTAGGTTGTTGTGTACTTTCTGATGTTAATAGTTCTGTCTGAATTGGTTTTGGTTTTGTGAGCTCACTGTATGCATTTAAAATAGATACGCATCTACACGTAATTTCCAATCTTTTACTTGTTGAGCTAATTTGTGGGCATATTTATTTGGGATGTATTTTGGTAACGGACCATCTTCTGTTCTCCATCCTGGTTCTGAGTCTTTTACTCTACATTTTCGGCCTGGCCATCTAGTTTCCCTCAAATTTCCTTCTTTCAAGTAATTTGTTTTTCCCAAAGTGAACAGGGAAAGCATGAAGTAATTAAATTCGGTTATCAGCAGTTCCTCATCAGTGTTTTTGAGCTTTGTTTGCTCGTAAATGAGATCAACTGTTTCTAAGATAATTAGCTCTATCCCAAAAGTTACCCCTTGAATCGCTTCTGTTTGAAGTCCTAACTAACAGTCAAGTTTACTATACTCAAGATCTCATTCGCTCATTCTGCCACAAAGTGTAATAGTTTTTATTATAAAAATTCTTTTTAATTACTAACGTAATAAAGTACTACTTAACATCTATACACTCTGAATAAGACGCAGAATGATAGCTATGTTTCCATTTTTAAAGTAAACCATGTTTATGACACAGCTGATGAAGGGAATAAAAACCGAAACCGGTCCTGTGTCCCGTAAAACAACAAGTTTGTAGTGTTTAAAAGGCCTAATTTTCAAACCAATTTTCAAAAAAGAAATCCCAAAAATTATACAGGAAGAATTCTATTACATTTGTGAGTTTTAATTATGGAATTGTACAAGGTCATCAAGCTTTCTGAGTACAGCAAGTACAAATTGAATAAATTAAAGGTAGATCAGTCGCAGTTAATTGATGAACAGTTGAAAAAGTTACCAACTGCGTCTGAACGAAAAGCAAGAAAGCTTATAGGCATTTTTAAAGCAAAGGGACTGCAACTTGATGATAGCGGGACAGTAAGCACAAAGCCATTGCAAGGACTAAACATAATACCATTTGTCGTATACGCAATAAAGGGAAAACCACAACCAGAGATTGCAGAGTTATTTCATGAATACGTCTCAAGTATAAACATTCCAAAGGAATTCCTTTCAATAACATTCATTAAAAATGTCAAAAAACAAAAAAAGAAAAAAAGTAGATGAATGGTATGTCAAAAGAAGTTATCTCAATCCAAAGAATGCAGGAGGGCTAGCTTCATTACATACGTTTGTCAAAAGTCGTGGACTTGGAAATTTGAAAAAAGTAAAAAAGAGCCTGAATTCATTAAAAGTTTATTCACTCTTTCGGCAACCCAAGCGTATGCCTCTGCCAAGGTGAAAGTTGATTGTACATGAGCCATTTGAGCTGATTCATACAGATCTGATTGATTTCGTGCCCCGAAAAACAATCAATAGTCACTACTCTTACATTTTGATTTTAGTAGATACGTTCACTAAATTTATATGGGCGTATAAGCTTAAGACAAAAGGAGCAAGTGATATGACAAACGCATTGTCACAGTTTCTCAGGGACACGAAGGGTAAAGTAAAAGCCATTCGGTCAGATGGTGGTACTGAGTATAAAAATTCTCAAGTGCAGGCATTATTTAAAAGGCACAGGATTAATCATTACACTACAAAGAGCCCACGTAAATCATTTATAGCTGAACGTAAAATACGAACGATTAAGGGGAAAATATTCAAGTACTTTTTCATTCACAAGAAAAAGAGATGGGTTGAAATACTTCCAGACATTATTAGACGAATAAATTTTACACCACACTCAACTACTAAAAAGGTCTCTGCACTGGTAACGAAAAAGGATTATAGTAAAATGTTGAATAACATGTTTGGTAAATTAGCAAAAGTTAAACCAAAACGCCCCAAACTAAGAATAGGTGATTTCTGCCGCATATCGCATAAAAAAATTCAATTCAGAAAAGGATATCATGAAAATTGGACAAATGAGCTATTTAAAGTCAAGGCTTATCATACATTATATCCAATCGTAAGTTATCGTCTGACAGACTTGAATGACGAGGAATTGGAAGGATCTTTCACAGATGCCGACGTAATTAAAGCATCTCCTGACTCACAAACCGAAAATGGAGCTTGAAAATTCATTCAGCATATACGCAACTAGCAACAAGTCACTGCAAGAGTTTCCAGGAAACTCTAGCTCTTCTTTTTGTAATGTTCTTGGAAGGTCATTGAACCTATCAGGATATGAGGCAGCATTAACCTCTATTTCATGGTATGATAATTATAGACATCCCACTAAAGACGATGAGAATGTAATTGAAGAAGAACAAAAACCTTTTTTTGACGTTCGCTCAAAGCAGAACGAAATTACATTTAAGCAATATGTGGTTCAACGGCTAGAATTTGTGAAAGTGTATGATAGTTATCCAAACTTTATCACGCATTTAAATCAAAACCTGAGTAGTAAAAATTTTAACGTGTCATTTAGGGTTGAGTATGAACACGACATTCCAAAATATGTTACGCTTGAGTACACTAATGCAGATGGCTATTCATTTCATATAAATGGTGATTTGAATAAGATTTTGGGATTAAACAAGCGTACTTTTCAAGGAAACTCTTTCGAGGAGAATTCCTTGTCGACATTGCCGACTTCAATGAAATATCAATCAGGGCCAAGTTTTTACTCGAAAGATACAAGTTCATTGATAAAGTTGAATTTCTGGATCAAATGTACACACCATCCCTTAATGACATTGCATTAAATATTGTAACGACAGCTCAACGTGCAAAGTTCACGATAGGAGCATATGCTGATGATGAGCACTCTGCTCTCGTTATTTTCATTTCGCAGTCAAATTTGAAAGTAATTTTAGTCAGTTCCTAAATTAGATAAAAAAGGAGACAATCTTAGTTCCTGTGTCTCAAGCAGACCCAGGCGTTTCTCCCTATATAAATAGTAACGACTTTTTCTAGTAAAGTTAGTTGAAGAAAAGTATTCATACTGACAAATGTTATAAGCTCGTCTGGATTTTTTGAAGGGAGGCAAGCTCCAATAAAGCAGCAGTCAGTCGCAAAGTAGGTCGAGGCACTGAATTTGAATATTGCCATTCGCGACTTATTTATTATTCAGGTTCAGATTGTCCATTTTCACACGTGTCATTCCCATTTGTATCAAATAAAAACGAGTAACTTCCTTAGACTTTCCAACCTCAATACAAATTCATATCAGAAAATTCATTTTTAAAAGTGCGTAAAATCCATTGTAGTGAGGGAAAGTGCAATCTTTCAAGAAAGATGGCTTCCACAAAGGATTCTGGTCTTACTATGAGAGGGAAAAACTATATGGTTTTATTGAAAAAGGTTCGAAAGTCAAAGCAAAATGCCAGCAAGAAAAGGAAAGTACTAAAACAGGGAAATAGAAAAAAACTAACCATTTCAAAGAAGAAGCTTTCCGGAGGTGGTCATGTAAAGAAACGCAGTCTGAAAAAAAAAGGGGGTTTCAAAAAGATAACCACAATGGAGCACCAAAAGCAACTTAATTTGCAGGGCAGTTCTTTAAAAACTGTTGCTGCAATTTCATCCTCATTGGATTTAAGTGAATCAAGCTTACCATATACGGATGTGTCTGTAATTTCGCCTAGTTTCGAGCGTATATACCCCCTACGTTGCACTATCAGACGAAATATGCCAGCAGATTTCTTTATACCTGCATCAAATCTGTATACGGACTTGGGAAACATAATATTAGTAATAACTGGCAAAATTGTGGACAGCAAGGGACAGATTTAAACTCGAGTACAACTTACGCACCATGTAATCATTTTTTACATGCAATTTTTTCACATATGGAACACAAATAAATGGCATGACTGTGACAAAAAATTCGGCTGACTACAACTACGCTGCATACCTTACTACCTTAATAGAGAGTAGTAAAGATGAGAAGGAGACAAGGTTACGTTCGCAGCTTTGGTATGAAGACAATGCTCCCGACACATTTACTGCAAACAATACTGGATACACGTATCGGCTGAATATGTCGAAAGGATCAAAATCTGTTGAAATGGCAAGCAAGCTGTATCACGGCTTATTTAGCTGTGATAAATATCTGAAAAAAGGCATTTCAATGAGAATAATTTTGAAGCGATCATCATCACAGCAGTGCATTGACACAAGCCCATTGCCAAAAGATGTACCATTTGATGCAAAGTTTAGCATAACAAATGCATATTTGCAGGTGAAAAGATTAATTGTGAATAGTGACGTTGAAAGTGCTCATGATGCCATGAATAAGAATGGAAAGTTGTATTATCCATATTTAGACTCAAACCTGGTCTCGTACGCGATTCCAGCTGGGAATACAAGCCATATAAGTCAAGCGCTTCAGATTGGTCGTAGCCCATCCATGTCTTACGTGACCCTCATAAAAACGACATCGTATTATGGGGTTGGCGAACAGACATCATTCACTTTCTCGCATAATAACGTATCGTCAGTATCTTTAACCTTGGATGGCGAGCCATTATTACACAAAACGTTAGACATTGACGTAGACAACCAAGCATATATGATGAGCTATCTCACTCAATATACCGCATTACCTGAATCAATACGCAGTGCAGGAATATCACCTGAAACCTTTGCAAACACATCATTTGTGGTTTGTTACAATCTTTTGCCAGGTGTCACTCACAATCCACATCAGCTATTAAAGTCCGGACAATTGAGGTGTGAAGTCAAATTCAAAAGTGCTCTCACAGAGTCGATAACTGTCCTGTGTCTTCTGCAGAATCCAGTCTTTTTAGGAATCGATAAAAACAACAATATTTACATTGATTAACATGGATGAGGTCGAATTGTCATATCTGCTGTGCTGTGTTTGTGAACATTATAATGTAAGCACGGCAGTTGTGGCAGCTGACGAACTCGATTCCATAGAGCTGAACAAGCTTCCAAAAATTGTCGCCGTTAACATATCCAAACGAAACGATAGTTCTGCTGAATGTCATTGGATTGGATTGCATATAAAAAGAAATTAGAAGGGTCAGGTGATTTGCTACGCATTTGATAGTTTGGGACAAAAAACCAGTGACTACGGCTTACATATTCCATTCGCTATTCAGTTTGAAAGCAACAAACAAGTCCAAAGCGACTATACAGATCTTTGTGGATTTTATTTGCTTTATTGGGCAAGTTTAATCTGTCGCCACATCTCATCGCATAGAATTGAAAATAGTTTTCAATCCTTTGAACAGAACGACTATAAAGTTGTTGAGTTTGCAGTAAAGGTCAGGCGCAAATGCAAAATAAAGTGCTCATACCCAAATCATCGAGTTCTGAAATCTTCAATAGGGCATGAAATTTTAAAAAATTGCGTCACGGGTGATAAAAGGTGTAACTACACAAGAACTCTACTTGATCACCCATATCAAAAATTGTAGTCATGGATAAAAACAGATCGATAAGCTCTGGGAGAGGGAAAGATTTAAAACTTTTGAAAACAACACCAAATCGGAAAAGAAAGTTAATCGACACGTCCGAAAATTATGGAGACAGTCATGTACAAATACATATTCCAGAATACTCATCATTGAATTTGCATGAGTCAATTTGTATAACATGTTTCTTGTCACACCTAACCATTATTTCTTCCATTCTTCCCAGGGACAACATATCTGTGGCCTTGACTGAAAAAGTCGTAATTGGATTCAAACAGCAAACACATACATTTTCGTTGTGCAAAACTACAGCCAAATTTTGTGAAAATCTCAAAACGTCGGAACCAAGGACATTCGACCAAAGCAACGATTTATTCAAGGACGTATTCGGATAACGTTTTTCATCACCTTTAAATTAAAGCCAAAACAACCCAATTCGTACTAATCTGGATTTCCTGATGCTGGGAACTTATGACGTCATATAGCTAAACAGAAACCGATGATATAAATTCGTAAAAAGCGATCATTAAAACCATTCTCCGTTCTATTCTCCTTGAGTACACGTGTCAGTAATGGTTTCCAGTGTCTCATATCAGTCTTAAAAATCAAGAGACGAGTCATCGTCTGAGATTGAGTCTGATGAGTATGAGAATGATCAGGAATGGAAACGGGATATTGAAAAGCTCAGAAAGCTTGTGTTGTCAAACTTTAGTTTAAAAGACAACTGCATTCATTGCTTCTGGCTGTTCATGTTGGCATATCAACCAATCCTTCCACGCACTAAAGTCTACGAAAACGACTTTTTCTCTGCTTTGGAGAATCATTTTATAATTCTCAAAGAGAATTTTATAGCTTGTTTTGAAGAAGACAAGGTGGTTGATGAGTTTTGTCATAATCACTTTATTGGGTGTTATGATATTGTTTGTTTATTCCTGGCAAGCCAAAACATTAGGACAAATAAAGATTTTGGAGAGGATTTAGCAAAGCTCCACGATAGCTTATATCACTGCATTAGTTGGTGTGAAGAGTACAAAAATACTACTTGTCCAGCACATTATAAATTTAATTATTGCTTTCCCTCAATTGAGCAGAGTTTGCCATACGTCAAACAAAGATATCTGTTACGGAGGTTTAAGGAACGTTTAGCAAGCGCAGAATAATATAGTCATGGCATTGAACAAAAAGCATGTACAATTTGCGGATAGTATTGAGATTATTGATTCTGAATGTCAATATGCAGAAGTTAAACAGCTAGTTTCAAGATACGTTGGTGCATCAAAATGTTTACCGTGTTTAAATCAGTTCTATCTAGGATTGGAAGAGTTTGTCGACTTGAGCGCTTTATTAAGCGCTCGTTTTCTCGAGGACTCAATTCAATTATACGACATTTGGCACAATGCATATCAAACATGTGCAGCTGCACATGGTGAGGTTGAATTTTGCAGCTTGCATTTCGTAGATTATTTACGTTCACTAGAAAATCTTCTCACATCACATTTTTTTGTAATAGACAAATACTTTGGAAAAAACACAGCAATCCTGCTATTAAGAGTATCGCATTGTTGGCGGATACATTCAGTATATCATGAGGATTAGTTTAGTTTACAAAACGTCATATTGACGTACTTTGACGTTGTTTTCTGTATTTAAAGGCCCTCATGATGAGTTGTGTTATCATTTTCTCTCTGCCGTTTGCTTGGTTTACATAATAAACCTTGCAGGAAAATGGCATTTCCCAAAAACTGGTTTCCAAAAAAAGGCAGAGATAATACTGAAATGGATCCTCCTTGCGATTGCGAGTGGGAGCTAGTGCCATGTCGGAAGGAAATGTTTTATTGGACACATTTGTTTCAATAAAGGAATGCCCAATGTGCTTCAAAACATTTTGTAACGAAGTTGGAGAGATTGTGGGCTCAAGAAAATATAGTATGTGTCCCGATGTACTCAAGGAAATTGAGGAAACTTATGAGTTTTTAATCGAGCGTTGGAGAAAGTGCTACTCTATTCACAAAGAGAAAACGTTTTGTTTGGAATTTTTCACAGTATTTGTACAAAATGTACACACTTTACTTCAAAAGAGGGACATCCGAATCGACTTAACATTTGGACAACAGGCGGCAGAGCTCCACTGGAGTATGGTAAGAGGTTGGGAAATGTGTCGCGTTTTCCACAAACATTGTAATAGAAGCGATTTTTACTGAGTAGATGAATACATAGTTAGTTTAGTAGTAGTTTATAGTAAATCCAATAAATGTTAGCTGTAGTTTTTTTGTGGAAATAAAAGTTTTAAAAAATTTTAAAAGCGTTCTTCGTGTTTTGATTTAATTTCACCGTTTACCAGCATAATGCATATTTATGGCTTCATTGTCTTGCATTTGGCATCATTTCATCATTAGCATAAGCTGCATCAATAATAATCTACTGCATGATATGAACAATTGCAGATGTGCAATCACAATTAAATTTTGTTTCATATCTGCTTATTGCTAATCCTGACTTTGCAATAACATGAAGCATACAGAGCTAATTATTGGAGCGAAACGATTTGACTACATAATCCCTATCTATTTATTTTTATAATCTATTTGAGATTGATAAATGACCTGTTTCACGAGCCTCATGAATTTATACATGGTATTTCTGCAGAAAAATTCTGTTTTTCTCTCGCCATTTTCCAAACAAACTGTATGCAACGATCATGCATTTCTCAATACATGTTTCTGTGAACTTCAAGCTGCAAGAAAGAAAGTGTTAAAATTGAGGGTTCTTGTGGTTTGTCTCTGTGTACAAAATTCATAAACATATAATAACCGCAAACCTGTTTAACTCTTCTTTCATCTCTAAGCGTGTCAACTTGCCCCTTCGAAACTTTCGGCATGAATTGACTAAAGCTGTAATCTGAAACGCCAATGCCATACCATGTTTAATTAAATAATGGGCTTCAACTAAGCCGTACTGGTAAAGAAGGACTGTAAATTCCTTTAATCTGCTTAATAGATTGATGGACAACCCCATGAAATGCACCACATATACGATGATCCTTTCTCAACGTCAGCCAATCTACAAGCATGTAACATGAATTGGTTACACAAATCTTACATATCCTTTTTCTTTAAAAAATACTGACAAACTTTATGCATCCCAAACGTAAGGTATTTCATTACTACGCCTACTTTGATGACAAGTTTCTCATTCTGCACCCCAATTACATCTACAACTATATGAGCTTGGCATGCAAAGACTTTCATAAAACTGACTCAATCCTTTTGTCTCGCATCATTTTAACATTCCAATCAGAAGGAAAATAAACTTAAAAATTACTTTAGGTTACTGAACCAGTGTTTCGTTATGGAAGGTTTAAACCTTCAAGTCACAATTACTTGACATGGCATAACTCAAGTCAATGTTGAAAATAACATTTCGCTATTCCCATGAATAAGACATGTAAATAGAGATCATGTCATCAAATTGGAAGTTTTCTTCCCTACTCCCACAGCACTCACATGGAAAAGGAAAGGAGAATACTCACAAAATAGCAGTGTATACCTTACTTTGAATTGAATGCACCAACTGGGCTGGGATGCTTTTCCAAAAGCTACAAAGCCCACACATATTGTACTGATTTTCATTGACAACTCACATTTATGAGGAAGAAGAGAATGACATGAGTTGAAATGTGAGCAAGGTTTAGTTGCTGAGATTGGAGTAGGATACAAAATGCAAGTTTTTATCTTTACAACGAGAAGTGTACCAAATAAATCATATACGGAACAAAAAGGCAGGTTGGTTGGTAGTACTTGTGAAGCAAACTACAGTACTAGTATTGCGTACTAAAACAGATGATATGATGATGGGTATTATGTTCAGCTGTAGTATATATACATGTGTTTGCATTCAACTTGGATTTTTCTGTAAACATGAGAGCTGCTGATCCGTCTGTACTGCATTGCATAAACTTTCATCTCGTTCTCCTAAAAGACGCAAGACCACTGTCCGTTGTCGTCAATGCACTTTATTTTTACACTCTCCAGAAAATCGCGGTAAATGTATGTTTGGAACCAATGTATTTAGTGCGTGTGGCGTAATTAATAAGATGATGGTATTATGTTCAGCTGTAGTATATAGTACATGTGTTTGCATTCAACTTGGATTTTTCTGTAAACATGAGAGCTGCTGATCCGTCCTGCACTGCATTGCATAAACTCCATCTCGTCCTCATATAGACCGTGTACGGTCGTTCAATGCACTTTATTTTTACACTCGTGGAAATGTATGTTTGGAACCGATGTATTTGGTGCGTGTGGTGCATATACCACACACAAAAAACACAAGGTCGAATGGGTGTACAAATATGCTTCTTTCTTTACACCCTGACTGGCTCTATTCAATTTTACTCTAGTTCTATGCCTGGAATTCAATGCATAAAATGTGTCACTCATTCTGAGATCTTGACAGAGAAAAATACTCCTCTTACTTTCCATCGTCATCATCATCTTCTCGTTTTTAGTGCTTGCGATTTCGTTTTATTTTTTCCGTGACTGAAAAAGCAGTCAAGATGACTCCAGTTACACCACCAGTAAGTTTTAATAATATATTATACAAAGATTAATTCATGAAATGTTTTTGGTGGTGGAATTGAATGTGAAAAATTTTAGAATGTAAGCTAATCTGTCTGGATAACGGATACCTTTGGAATGCATGCAGTTTACTTTTCTCTCTTTTTTTTGCATGCTATTTGGATATGGTACATATTTTTTTACTCCAACGGAGCTTCCGTCTCGAGCTGCAAGATAAGTCTTAAAATTTATGTTTGGACATTATGAATTCCATACTTTTAAGACAGGTTAACTGTAATGTCCAACTCATTACACTTATTTCTTTTTTTCCAGTGTCATGAGTTCCACAAATGCATCATGTGCCTTAAAGGTGGATGTTTGGGTAGAAATTGATGAGATGTATTGGTGCATGTCGGAAATTTCTACCACAACATCGTATAGCGTAACTCCGGGTGGAGAAAAATTATGCGTCAACGCACAACCCACATCAGTTCAACATAATTATGGTGAGATGCTTCACTAATAATAATACGAGTTTATTGTCACATGAATCCTAGTGCAGGGTTATTCTTTCATTGACACTAATATGAAATGTGATAATGATGAACTTAGCTGTAATGATAATATGGGAATGCAACCCACATCAAACATTTTACGTTATTAATAGATTCAAGCTTTTAAAAGTTTAACTGTAGTAAACTAATTTTAATTTCGGATTTAAAGGGGATTTTATCCCTTTTGGGGATTTACTTTTTGGTTACCAGCTTTTTGTGCTACGCTCTATTTTTGGGCATTAAATGGTTTTAAATTAAATTAAATTAAATGGTAACCAATTTTACTGTAATAATGTTGAATAGCAAACCTTTCTCTGAAGTTTTTGTATTCTATTTCACAAGAAGTATACATTTCTCCTTGCGGATTCCTAAAATAAATTATGCCATAACTTAATTGGTACGCTTTCTTCGCAGCATTAGTAAGTAAGCTTGCGCTTGAAAGTTTCAGGTAGAAAAAGGATAATGATCCTTCTGACCAAACGTAATTAAACAGGGATAAGCACTAACACAAGTTAACACTACGTTTCGTAGTAGGTAATGACTTCAGACGTTGTAAAACACAAGGATAATATTTACACACTACTTTACCAAAACCAATTTAGTCTTAGAACGGCAGCTGATCAAAATCACCTATCATAAATGGGAATCATGCAAATACAGTTTGGTACAACTTGACCTTTGTCCAAATCAATTCGGTTTTTGTTGTTTGAAGGCACCCCAGGGTGACGCTGGATAACCGAGCGATTTACTACCAAAATAATGACGTTATTGAGTATGTTTCCACTTATTTTGAGATGAAGTGGATATTTCACTCGACATGGAATAGATGATGCATGAACTTTCTTTCTTTCTCGATTCCTGGTATAAAGTAACCTACAAAAATCGTGTCAAACGAAACTCAAATCATTTTGGAAAGCCAGTCCTTTGACTATCATATGCTGACATTTTGTAATCATTGGCGCTGTAAACTGGACATATTGGAAAATTAATTATGTTATGAATTTAAATTGAGTTGTCTGTGGTAATACCTTTCACCACAGCTTTTTCTTAATATTACAAATTACATTTGGAATTTCGAAAATTACTACAAAAACAAACAGCATATACGTTTTCGACATCCTTCTTACAAACTTAGCTCACCGTATTACAACCGACTTGGACTGAAATTTGTATTGCATATAGGAAAATGTAACCATTCGGACATGAAACCTTTATACTAATAAAATTTAATGCATCTGTTTAAGATTAAGATTGCTAGACTTCAAACACGAACATCCGTACATGTTTTTACAACTATACAACATTCAGATGCTAACAAGTCACTATTGAAACTGAAATAATTCTGGATATAGAAGTTTAGCTCAAGAACTATTCGATTTCAAGTAAATGAGCACCCACGTGTAAATGTGTATATATAGTGTATAGGAAGACAAACCTGCCAAAACGATACTTTCATAAACAACCGGTATTTTTCTATCCAACAATATCTCAGTCAGTTTTTAAGAAGTCATAATTAAAATTATGCTCGATGGCAATACCTCTCACCTTTCAAGCATCGTTTCTAGCATGTTAAAAAAATAGCTCAACACCTATATTTCTGGACCTACGCACGTGTGTATCGCTCTAATGTGTCTGTCGATTCCCACAATTTGATGAGGTTTTCCTTATTTTCCAATTTTTGGTATCGAATTAAATTATACTAACGATGAGCTTTACATTTTTGAAGGAATGAGCTAACAATTAAAATACCAATTTGTACATAAAATTCTCAGAGACTGTAGCGCTCGAAGAGTAAAAAACGAAGTACAGCAGCCATAAACCCAACCGCATAAAAACTCTACAATAATTAAACACCAACTGCAACTACAAAAATTAAAGATTTACGTACACACGGCAGGATTCAATTTAAGATGATATACACTCATATAAGTATGAAAAGCAAGGTACCATCAACTCGAAGCTAACATTCTACGCAACCTGAGTTTCTAAGGAAAAACGTACATCTATTTAAAATTATTCTTCCTAATCTGATCATATTAAAATTAGTCTCGATGGCAATACATTTTACCACTCGCGCTTGTAGGTGATTGGAGTAACTCATATTAACTTTCTCCCATTAACCTACTCCCACGTTTATAGATACAAAAGTGAGTCTGAATTTTCCTCCAAATAACTCAATGTATAAATTTGATTGAAAATTAGAAAAGTGTTTAGACGAACATTGAAGTATGGTTTGATAAAAGAAAATTCAAACAACGCATTTTCTGATGTTCTGACTCCTACTAAAAGAATCTGTGACTAAATTTAATTACAGCTAAACGAGCAGTAAATATTCACAACTTTTCTAAAACTTTTGAATGACTTATCAAAGGCCAAGCCAACCAGCCAAATCTTGTAATATTTCCAGTTTGTGATTATTTGTGGCTTTAAGTTTTCGCAATGTTTTCAAAACCATTTTAACGTAAACAATTTATATAATCTCCTAGACCAGAAATACAAACTCGTAAAGAACCTACTTCTAGTGTTAACTTTAGTGTTCTAACTCAGTGAAGTAATGACAATCGAAAATTTGAGTTGAGCAAATGGCAATACTTTTCACCACTTAAGTAGAATTTTCATTTAACTACAAACGCTAATATCTAGTTACAGGGAGAGAATCCAATAATCGGCTACTTTTCTGAACTACTCCTCTTGTACCGTCGCGTCGACAAACTCTAAATTATTGGTTCATTTTTTTAAACAAAGCGCACAAAAGCGTTTTGCTTCCCGAAAAACACGCAGGTTTTGACCCAATATCATACATTGATAAGTAAAGTGGAGTACAATATACAAAACTACATACATTCAAGCTAACAAGAAATGGTTACCACAGAGAATGTAATACACAAAAAGTCATTCCTAGTAAAAGACAAGAGCGAATAATTTTTGTCTTCAGCTTCTAATTGCCTTAACTTTTCAGTACACTCTAGTTGCAATTTGCAAAACTGTAACACCAAAATCTTCCTAAAACTTGATGGGCGCTCCTTACATCTTTGACAAACGGTTGTATCTGAAGTAAAGGAATAAACAAAATCTCCTTCCGTTTTCGTCTGCTGTTGATGGTTGGATCTATAAGAAAAACAAAGCAAATTAGATACAACCCAAATACTTAATATATATCCAAAGCGTCAATATCGATGGAAGGTTAACCTGCTCGTTGGAAATCATATGCGAAATGGGTTACGCTCAAACCTCTGCAGTTTGTAGCAATGACCTCCAGCTTCATTGTGAAGCTTACGATGAACATCTTGCGTCTGTTATTTACAAGCTCTTCCCATGAGCTTCCATCATTTAGCAGTTTATCCGGTGGAGTGGGTTCATCATGAAACATAACTATGTTCGCAAGTAAAACCCTGTTTAAAAATGACAATAAAAACGTTGAGTTTGGGAACATATAACACAGTAGCTTTTGACAGCCACTACAACAACTAAAACAATTGCTCAAAAGCATGTTCGAATCTCTGGCAGAAATCTACTACTTACATTATTATATGTAAGTTGCTGTGAAAGTTCAAAAACGGTTTTGAATAATAACTTTGCCTGCTAAAACGATTGAAATACGATGGAATAGATATGTGATGGATTCAAATTTAAACATTTAAATCACAATTAAACTTATTGTGAAGTAGTTTCAGGGATTGTTTTAATCTTGTTGTCTGACATTAAAAACTCACTTGCAGCAACCAGGAAACTAATTATGAAGAATCACTTGTCAATGCGTCTACATCACAATTCAAAGCATAAAAGAGCCTGCTTTTGTAATTCGTAAATGAATTAAATTGAATTGAAGTTGTTGTTTATATATTCTTGACTCAATTGAACGTAGAAAAACAATTAAGCACAAACTAAAATTTTTTTACCTTGTATCTTATCCATTTCATAATCACAGCGACTCTTCCTGCTTCCTTGTAGAGCAAGGCTAAAATCAGGAGCCAGAAGAATTTAACTGGTCTGGTCGACCGCAATAAAAGTAACTGAGCCTTGAATTTTAGATATAACGCATTGTTGGTTTCACAAAATTTAGAAAAAATATTTCTGAGCATAACAATGCAACGGGCTGTTAGATTCAACACTTTCAAAGGATTCTAATTTGAGTACCTCTTTCTACAACGCATGTAGTGATGGAGTTTTTGTTAGCATTCAACCAATGACTATTACCTTTCCACAGCTTTATGAAGAAAAGTATTAAATTGTACAAGACAAAGTTGTGTAAGTTAGAAGTACCAGCAATGGTAATGCTCAGAAAGGATAAGTATTTAGAAGTTTACTAAGCCAAAAGTATTTCATATTCCACTAATCCTTTTCCGAGAAAAAGGATTGGAGAGCGATTGTTGTTCACTATGAGTGTTGTAGGTTTTATCCCGAAATGAGGATTATGCTGCATACTTGCAGTGTCCATTCAAACATGCATTATTGGATAGCAAAAAAACCTTTCTGTCAATCTCCTATTCAAAGCCAACACTTTTTTAAGCATGTCTTTCATGAAATGACTGAAAATAGTTGTATAGGATGAGACGGATGTGAACTATGATTTAGCAAGGCAAATGGCCAACACGTAAGGCAAAAATAAACAGTTGGTTTAAAAATATACTTTTGAGGACAAAAGACCAATTTAAGAAAACGTTGGACGTTCGATCACGCACTCAAACTAAACTCAAATTTAACATGGATAGGGATAGAATATGTTATGCAGACCAGAGGCTTAGGGAGCAACAAGACTTGTACAATCATTTACTAAAATGCTTATTTTTCAAATAAAACGCTGCAGACGAAAATTATTAAATTACGAAACGACTGCAATGATAATTGCTGAACTCATTCTCCTGATGATTACATATCTGTCACAGCTAAGCAATATATATCAATTATATGTTTCAACTCAACTTCAAGTATTTAGCAAGATCAACATCCATTTCCTATTTTGAAATGCAATTTACGATCAGTAAGGCACAGAGTTAAACTCTTAACAAAACTGCATGAAATAGAGTTAGTTACACTAAAGTCAAGTAAAAGGTAGACATTGCAAGTTGCATAAATCAGTCAATTGTAAATGAATTTGCACTTGTTGCTTTTAGTAACTAGTATTACATGGCATAACTAGAATTCAATAAAAACTGCAATTGAATTTTGGTTGATATTTAGATTAATGTTTGGAAGCAATAGTTTGTTCCTACTTGTGCGCAGTGCTTTTGTAGCTCACAAACCGACACTAACTTTCACAAACGTATTTCCAGTACATAAAACTTTCAAAACTCTGCTTTCTTCTTCCAAATAAATTCAAGTCTGATCACCTTACTTTTTAAAAGCAAAAAATAAAATTGCAAATACATATAGAATCCAATTTACTTTGCATGAATTTTTCCAGTTTAATTCATAATTTGCAATCTAATTCACCTTCAAGCAAACCAAACAGAGCTTACCTTTACAAATAAGTATTGTTTACTAGCCGTACAGCATCAACAATTAGGACAATGTTTGTTAACTCCAGTTATGTCACACACAGCACAATTTCTGCAACTGCAAATTGTCCTTCCAAAAGAATCTACCATAAATATCAAAAGAAATTTAAGAACAAATAGATCAGGAAGTGTGAATGATTGAAAGGCAGCCTTCTTCATTCTACCTGAATATCAATTTTGCATAGCCTTGAAGACTAAGCAATAAAGAAATAATTGGAATGGCATGCATCAAGAACTAAAATTCAATGCATATAATTTGAGGATGCAAATTTAACAAATACGAAATAATATGATGAAGTGATTCCTTTCATTCATTTCCAGCAGCTTTCGAATTGACCTTCATACAGAGTACGACTCGTCAGTGAAATCGTGGTATGAATGAAGTTTTGCTACACACAATTATGACGAATGCAAAAAAATGGAAACTGCATGTTTGCATATTTACCCTATATTAAATATTATGAACTTTTGACAAACAAATATTGGCAGGAAACTGGAAGCTCTGCTATCTGTGCTTTCATTCGAAATGAATGTGAAATATGTTCCAAAACACTTGATTCATAATAGAAATCTTTCGTTGTGTTATAGTCATGAAAGACCTTTACTCATGCTATACATTATCATGACAATTGATGTAAATGAAACATGCAGGGCGTACAAAAAACAGAATGCAACTCGTAATAAAATTTAATGTCACGAGCATATGCAGAAGACTATAAACACACTTGCAGTCGCGTTCTATTTTCTGACTGTGAATATTATTGAAACTTGAAAAGATTGACAAACAAGTAAAAAATTATATATGTATCTTTGGAATAACTATAGCTGCAAATTGGAATTCATTCTTTGAGCTGAGTAGCATGAAAAACATCAACGATCTAACTTCAAGACACAATAAGTTTTAACATTATTACCAAAACCAGGAAGCTCCATATAAGCGGATTAATCCACAACAGAGGATACATAAAGTCAAGTGCGAAATAAAATATAGTTGTAATAATTTCCTTGTTTTCCAGTTGTAAAAGTTTCCAAACACATTTGCATCGCGGCGAATGTATGAGCAGATACAGAAAACTGTAGTTAGTTAGCTTCGTTATATAACAAATTTCTACCCCATGAACCTTCCTATGTGTGTAGAAGACAACATAAATATGTGTTGCGGTGTTAAAAAACTAACATTCGCCGTTGATTTTCATATGTATTATCTTACATGTTCCAAGTGGCTTTCAAAAGGCTTACAGGTCAGCAACAGTGTCTAATTGCGGAAAAATACAAACGTGAATTGGTACAGTATTCACCTTGACGTGTATCGGTTTATTGCAGAATTACATCGTCAATTAAAAGAATTAATCTTTCCTATAAATTCTATGTCCGCTTTATTCAAGAAAATCCCATTGATTAGCTGAGATTTGTAAAAACGATAAACAAACTCAGCAAAGTCACTACAATACGAGAAGCAAGCGAATGAGCACTTCACTGAACGAATATGGTTCATAAATAGACCACCTTCAATATGGTATTGATACAATCATGAATCATGCAGAGCTTCTATTTTCGTTTAAAAGCGCAATGAAATGAAATTGAAATGCATAAAAATAGGGAAATACAAAGAATTGAGTAAATTTATTTTTCAAAGAGCATGGTAGCACGCTACCTGTTATTCTTTCTGCTGTTCGTGATGAGAAATTACAATAACCTATTATAATGAGCTTTTCCCATATCCTGTAAGCATAAGAAAATTTCATCATACATTTTTAAGTTGGGGTTAAAATAAAATCTAATTGTGTATATAATAAACATTGCAATATCCCAGTCCTCTCTTGCATGGCTTGTTGGTATCAATCAATCGGTTTCATGTCATAATTTGTTTGAAATGTGTTATATTAGTTTGACACTGCAAGTCATTACTATTGGAGAGCAAAAAGTGCGCAAACCTGTGTGCTATTAGTTGCAAGTTTAAAGCTTGAATGTTATATCAGGAATGATATTTATGTCATATTGTAATGAGTATTTGCAAATATTATTTTAAAACAAGGTTCATAACTATAACTCCCCAATCATATTCATGCATCGTATTTAAAGGTCAGATTATCTCGCTTTGGTTGTTTTCGTTATCCTTTTTCGTCGTTATATATTTGTTAGCTCTGTGCCTAATTTTTCACTCTGATTTTCATGATTTTGTGTATTGATTTAATTACTATCGGCAGACATCACATTAAAGAACACGTCTACATATCAATTGAATTCCAAATTAGTGGTTAGACCAAAAGCCAAATCGCAATGAGATATTATGTCAGCTCAACTTAATTGGCGCTTACGTGCTCACGATAATTTGCAATTACATCGTTAATGAGGATGACGCAAGAATTAATGTCAGCTATCACAAAGCTAATAATCCAATACAATACATGTAAAGAATTTGCTAGAAAACGGGCTGAAAATTGAAGTCGGATATCACATCGTGCCCACTTCTCTCATCAAAAACACTCCCAGCTAGGCAAAACTAAACCTTTTCATCATGAAAATCTTCTGCTTCTTACGAAGGCAAACATTATTTTAGTATCATCAACGCCGCATTCTGTAACCAATTTTGTGGTTTTCAGGGGTTAAAAATAGCGAGGAACACAACTACAGAAACCTTTTCCAGTGCCTTTAGAGGAAGACATTTCTGTAGGCTTACAGGCAATTTAATAAAGCCCAGCTTTGCGCATTATCTGCCACCGGGCGCCAATGCTACTCGTACATGGCTGTCGGGTCCCGTGTCATTTCCACTCATTAATACTAGGGGATTTTTTGCGAAAACTAGACAACCCACAATACTTTCTCTTATATACATTATCAAAAAAAGTATTTCATAAGAAGAAATGATTGCAGTTAATTCAGCGATAAAAGCAAGAACAAAAAGCTGTGCAGCCTCAAATAGTACATTGTGAACAATCTTCCTTGTACATAAGTCACAAATTGAACTTGAACCATACTTCCAATACGTTTTTCAAACTTTCCAGGAGAAGAATTTTCTGAATACCCTGCCTTGTACCAGGAGTACTAAATCACCTTTTGGAATGCTGTAGATGATAAGTGATTATAAATCAAAGATTGTAACCTTAAACTGCATTGCGAACCGCGTTCGCCCGCTAATTTAATTGCCTGTAGCTCCAAAATTTCTTCCTCTAAGCAGCTGAAAAGTATCTAGTTGGGATCCTCACATGTTTTTACCCCTAAAACGACAAATTTGGTTAAAATCCGTTGATGATAATAAAATATGTTTGCTTGTTAGTTGTTCTACTTGCAGCTATAAACGCAGCTACCAGTCAGCAAGAGCGACGAATGTATCATCGAGAGGACGAGGACTTAAGTCGTACGGCCCGGCGTGGAAAATGGCCCAAACCGTTTCCTGGAAATATTCCCAACTGTAAGTAAACTTTAACACAGGTATTGATAGTGGAACCAATTTACATCATGCTAATATTTTTCTACTGCATTATTTTAGCCATAGAGCCAACTGATAGTCCATGATAGCCAACACTTGAATCGAGCGAATAATGTTTGGTTTTTTGCATTATCCAGTTATTATTAACATTTCCAATGTCTCAATAAAAAATTAATTTGCTACCAGTAAAAAATGATTCTCGTTTATAATTGTTTCATATACATTTGAACCTCGTATAAAATTCCATCCTAAAAAGGGTAACGATGCATTTCTGCATTTGCAAAATACCTGTAAATTTATGTAAGACTTTGGTACAACCATGCAACATTTCATTTTATTCCTTCATAATTTTTAATCAAGGACAGGTACGGTAGTACAATAGACTAGACTTCAGTTTTATAATTTATAAATTCAATGTTATTTTAACATTGCATTTCCTAACTTAACGCCTATGCACAAGAATGAAGTAACTGGTAGCTGGTATAACAATGTGTTTCGTAACACCCATTTTGTAAGAACAATGGGAAAGGTAAACCAACGTAAAATCTGTTTCACAATGCCAATATGATAAAACAATTGATTTCAACAGTTCAATGTTTCTTACTTAAAAACTCATTGTTCCTTGTCCATTTGTGTCTTATATTTCCACCTAGTTCATCCTATAGTTTTTTGTTCACTCCACAAATAAACAAGCTTTTTCAAAATGTCTATCAATTACAATTTAATTTTAAAGTGCTTATCCATTTCAACAATCGTTTTGATATTTTGTTCCCTTCAAAACCGCACGTGATGAAAAGTGGCCGTCTGGGAAGTTCTTATCTTCATATCGATTTAGACATTGAAGAAGAAGATCGAGTACTTAACAATACGTGTGTTCGTGTGGTTACGATGCAGTTGGATTACCCAGATATAGTAAGAAATTAAAAGCATCTATTATTGATTATGTGCAGTTTTACATAATATTTCGTTTCAATTTTTGCAGAACTGCGTTTTAGAGTGCCGATACTTGAGAATTAAGATCTTTCACTACGGTTACAACGAAGCTAAAGGCAGTGATACATATTTATTTAACGCAACAGCAGTAGAGTGCTTTTACAGAGACTTCACAAATGCTACAGATCTACAAATTGCAGTCATGAAAAGAATTTACACAGTCGCCAATGAAAACAGGGTACGTAGATTACGACATCAGTTTCATGGTCGAATTATCATTTTTGCTGATTATGAATGCTCCTTAACGTTCCTATGTTGAATTTATAGATACGGAAATTAGATATCTTTCTTATACGACCGATCAAACAATTTATCGCCGTTGCATTTTCTTCCAAAAGTTTTACGATTGGGTTGAGACGGCTTGGAATGAAGCAAATGAAATGAAAAATTTTAGTCATCCGATAGTCGATTTTGTTGCCTAACCAGACTTGTCTGGTCATGTAATGCAAAGGAAGTTGTAAGCTGGATGAACAAAATGTGTAAGGAACCTAAATATTCTGATTATCCAAAGTTGTTATTGGTTTTAAGAAAAAATAAAAAAAGATAAATGGCAACCAGTTAACCATTTATTTATAAACCAGCTACACTTTATGGGAGGCGATGACAACTACAGTCTATTTCTTATTCAATTTGATATAAATAAAGGTGTCTTTGTTCAGATGTATTTGAGTTTCTAACATGAGGCAAACTATTAAAAAACTCAAATCGCATTGCCTGTGGTTTCACACGGTCCAAAAACATTAGGTTTTCTTTGGGGTACAATGATATTAGCAAGCTTGATGAAAATTGTTACAGATGTCCCTACAAAAGGCGACATCGTTACAATAAGTTCACTTCAATGTGCATGTTCCTTTTTTCTATAAACTAATATAAATGTAAGAATGCAACTTCAGTGGCTCAAGGTCAGGTCGAACGAGAAAGACCAAGCCGAAGTCACTACTTTCCCGTTTCCAACACGTTTGATGTAAAATAGACGAATTTGGTTTCCTTTTTACATCTTAATCTTATCTGATCCACGCTTGATGACACATTGAAGGATAACCTCTAGGTCGGAAATTTATTCTGATGCTGCAACTTGTGTCTAACTCTCCTGTACAGAAAAGGAAGCTCCTTGACGAGTACTCAGCCCGCATACCTAGACTGTATAAAGTAAAAGACAAAGAAAATACAGACACCCCCTCTCAACACTTTGCCATTTCCCAGTGCGCATTTGCATTTATCAAGCATGTCAAACTAGAACAATTACAAATTCAAATTCATGGCATGATGGACAGTTGACTGACCTCTGTTGTAAATAAATTGATCAAGAAAAAAAACACTGGTCAGTGTTACACTTTGGTAGAAGTTTCGTATTAATATAAGTCTGCTAGCAGTTTTGTACCATATGCATATTATTATATAATGATATGATGTGGATGAAAATTGATGTGTAAATTCCCCAACAGAATCGTCCATTTCTAAATATGGTTTATTAAAAACATTTACTTTGGATAACATTGTAGTGCTTGAAACACAAATGTAGAATTGAATAATACTAGAATAATAGAATGAATGATAGGTTGAATAGTAAGTAAGCCATGTAATTATTGAAATAAACTATCTGCAAATCACTGCATTTTTTCAAGGGTACTATTGAAAGAAATTGTATAAAATGCGCTCCATCAACCACCGTTCCCGAGTGCACCGCAATGGTATTCAGCTTTTTGCAACCATTTGGTAATTTTCCTTTCTCAACTGCCTCATCACAGCTTTAATGTGGATGTCTCTCGGAATGAAGTCTGATAACCTACCAAGCCTTGTTAACCTTGCAAACCTTGTAAACTTGAGTGTCTCCAAATTGGGAAACATTCCCAGAACTTTCTTGACAACCTCCAATTCCACCCCATACTTTGGGTAATAGATTGACAGCGTCTTTAGTTTGGAAAAAACCGGATTTATTATCGTATCATCAGTTTCTCCGTATTTTATTGGATGACCTCTGTGTCTGGGTTTCTGTTGAACATCAAGATGAAGCTCCTCCAGCGTGTTTGAGAATGGAGAGATAAACTTGACAATCTCCTTCATATTACTTTTGTGTTCATCCTCAGAACAAAACATTATAGCCAAAAGCACACTTCTAATTTCAGGATACAAAATTTGAGGTGCGACCAACGTGGCTGAAAATGGGTACCAAAGTTTGAGTTGCTTTAACAATGCAAAATTTGCAGGAGCGCCATCGAATTCTATTTCGCAATTGGACTCAACATTGATAAGCTGCTTGTGATAATGCCACAGAATCCAGTTACTCACGCCATATTTAGTGTCCACAATCTTGACATAGGCAAGGTGAGGAAGAGGGGGCAGAGGAAATTTGGAGAGCTCTGTCATCTGACATTCGGATGTTGAAGTTTTTTAACATCAAGGCTTTCAAATTAGGTGTGCAACGGAGCAGCGCCTGCAAAGTTTCTCGTGTAAAGTATTCCTTAAATTCCTTTCCAGTTGAGTTCTCACAAATCGTTAAGGATGACAAATGGTGACCAAATAGTGAGAACAAATTGGGTCTCTCACCATTGACTACCCTCAATACACCGAATTGTCGTAAGAGAAAGAGACTTGGTTGGAAATGGACAGATTGCTGGGTTTTGCTCCTGCAGAAATTGAGGAAAAGGGATGTTCGCCATCTCAAAGGACTTTTCATGATTGAAACTCAGCACGGGAAACCTGTACTTGTTGACGTCATGCTCTGGACGTTCAAGGGTGAACTTTTTCCAATACTCCAAGGCTCTCTTCTCCAGAACATGGTCCATAACGGGTTGCCATCGGGGATGAGCCAATCGACAGTTCAAAATCGAATTCTTTTCATCAGTCGATAACGGCTGCCCGACATCACCAACTTCTCTTGTCAAAAACTCAAATATCATCACCAGCAACTAAAAATGAATACATGAAAATAATGTCAACATGAAAAACCCTCATTTAAAATCATTGGTGTGGAAAGAAAAAGTATTTACCTCATTTGGGAGCTCCAACCAGTCAGCTTCAATATTTGTTGGGGATGACGACACTCCACTCACCCCCTTACTTTGGGTAACCAGAGAACGTGTTTTACTTCTGGTAAGCATGATGCGCAAGATAAGCAAAAACTGGATTCAAATTCCAAACTTGGCGAATAAAATCCAAAATGAATTTAGATAAATGATGAGGTGTCAAAATAGTTGGTGTGCTGGCACTTTCTGAGCAAAGCATAAAAGGATATACTCTGAGGAAAACAACCTCATGTGTGGCAGTCTATAATGCATTCAAAGTGAGTTGATTCATAATAAATAATATGATTGGAATAACCTGTGGGTGCTTTCCGATCATATTCCGACGGCTTCCGAATTCATTCAGATATAGAGAGAGTAGTCAGTCAATACTATTAGTCGTATACAATTCTACATGTGTAATGCAATCGAGGAGAGTATACGCTTGAGACAATGGGTGCTTTGAGAGGTATTGCAACATAAAGCGACAGAAGACAGAACGTGATTGTTCCTCAACGTAAAATGCTAGTTGCGTCAATACATATTTCTCTTGTAAATGAAAATCAATTTCAGCCTCGGAAGGTAATCCTACGTGCAAAACATTAACAGGACAAAATAATTTTATTAATTGCATACTGGTATTACGTGTTCACAGGTGGAACATAATAAACGATCCGTTTTTGCTCAGATGTATGTACTTAAAACTCATTTCATATCTAGAACTAGCACAAATTAAACTGACTATTCGTGATGAAATCACTGCTTTCTTACTATAAACAAGTTATTTAACACGATCAGAGTTAATAGTAATGATTTAACAATTTAATCAAACTTGCTTAACATAACCCTCTTTCAAATATAGAACAGTCCGTCATCAATTAAATCGTAACTATCCCGTAAAGTCATTTCGATGTATTCCTCACCTTGACTATCTACATTGTATATTCATTGTCCGTTTCAGCAGATATAACTTTACATTTACTATAATTCATGTGAAACATTAAATTTACATAACTCTGACCTGAATGCATGCCACGAATCACTTTGAGACGGACAAGGAGCATTCTTGATTACATAAAAAACTACAAACTTGCACCGTGCAATAAAATTGAACGAATATCGGAAACAAACTCTTATCCAATCCATTCTGTCAGTGATAAGCTCCAACATATGTTGATTTTCAAAATAATAAGAAACTAAATGGTAACAAGCGATATAGAGGAAAACAACTGCTACATCTCCGTAAGTACACCAGGTATCACTGACCCAATATGATTTCAACCTACATAGATTTCAAAAGCATAAATTAGGTGCAGTTCCATTTCAAAATCATCCCTTAAATATTGTCAAAGTATTAAGGCTCACATCATGAACAGCGTTCTGCACAGCCCCCTCTTGATGTTCGAGATAATTCGGAGGATTTGTCGGTTCAGGCTCTACTAACATGAAAGCAAACTGGGAAGCGTCGCTTGGACTTCTTTTCAACCAGGCCTTGTAAGTAAAGCAGGATGAAAGTTCTTGAGGATTGCTGCCCAAATACAATAAAAACAAGGTTTCAAACGCTTATCAGTTATTAAAAATGAAATCTGTATATTTTTGATAAGGTGGGGTTGTATTTCTTACGCCTTCATGATACTCCGTAGTTTCACAGTAAGCTTGTGAAGGCTGTCGACATTCACAGTGAAGAAGTACAGCCTGAGTGCATTCATGGTGAACCAATCATTCGGTGGTTGACGACTCAAAAATTCAGCGGTGAGCTTCTCCAGCGGCCCAATATTATATTTATGGGCAAGCCTTCAAGAGGTCGAGCAAACCTCTCAGTTTTTCCCACGAGTTCCAACTTCGCAGTACATGAACTCCAGCATGAGCTCAACTGCCTCTGGACACACGTTCATTAAAATGCGGCTGTTTTAGACTCCTTTCATTCCATCTCAGCGAGTTGCCGAAACGTCACTGTGGACTGCCAAAATGTGCGTGACAAGGGAATTCCTTCTTTCTGGACACCCCAATGGTACAGTCCACCAGCGGTTTATCTTGGAACAGTTTACCAAGGACATTCCATTCGCACCCTTCCGCTTTCATGCGAACATCCTGCCACTCCAAAATAACGGAATAGCTTAGTAGTGCATGTTTTAATCCTTGGGACTTGTAGTGCTCCGTCATCTTAGAGATTCCGTTGAATGTCTCGTACGTAGCGTGCTCCTTCAGTTGAATGCCTGTAACAAATAAAACAATGTAAAACAAATTCTTCCTTTCAACGAAGCAAAATCTGAAAGAATAAGTTAAAAACCGAATTATAGTTACCTTCAACGCTAAAAACGTTGCTTTGATTGTCTATTGATTCCCAGGTGGCTTGTCAGCAGTAACGATTGGTGGAGGAGGTGGAGGTATTCGCGGTTCATAGAAAAATAATCCTTCCTGGAGGCTTACGCGGTTATTCCGAATCGGTTAGCGGTGAGGGGGGTGGACAAAAGCTACCGTATCCCTCTTCTGGACCAGTTTATATGCCCCCCTAATGGAGATTTTGGCGTCTGTCAAAACATTCTTCAGTTTCTCCACAAACTGCTGAGGCAAAGTTACTCTGGTGAAGATCCTGGCTACTTCATAGAACCCGTCGTATTTTCCGTACATCTCAATCTTCCTGCAAATAAATAAAGAAATCACCAAAGATCAACACTTCTCTCCAATGTTAAAATGAACACTGCACATTAAACAGCTCCACTTACGGCTTCTGTTCTTCAGGGAGTTGAGAAGCTTCCTCAAGTGCTTCGGAAACAGCAGCAATCTGTTTCATCATCATAATCTCTGTGGGGAAGGCTTTAAACTGCTCCAAGTTGGGTTTGAGGAGGAGTGTCACCTCCGAAGCCTTGGTGGGAGGGTCCAACTAGAACACAAGACAGGGTAATGTTTGATAAAATAAGTATCGAGATTTGCTTAACACATTTTCGTTCAACCAAATTAAAATGATTATTACCAAACTGGATCCGCTTTTCTCCATTTTTGAGGAGATACGCTGTTTTACTTGTGACATTTCAAAAAATTAAAACACGGACGAATTAACAACACAGACAGCTGAATGAACTATGAACTGTAATGGATGAATGACTCGACGAATTCCACAGCAATAAAACCGTTAATTTGTATTTACACTTAATTAAATTGGGGATTAGTTAAAAGAGGAAGATGATATCCAAACGCGAGTTAGGCTCCTTCGATCTCATCTGAGCAACAGGTTGTGTTTTGAATGAATCTAGAATTGCCAGGTAACCCCGGATGCACCGCGGCAAGACTTCTTATTTTAAAAGCTTGTTGATGTGCATCTGGAAAACACAGTTGACAAATTCAAGAAAATGTGAAATTGTATGCGGGCTTTGTACTCTCAGGCTTCCTTTCTACATGTATGAACAAACAAGCACATTTCGTTGATTGTGATGCTGGCTCGCTCCATGGATCAGGATGCTTAAACATATTCGAGTTCAACGTTTCTCCTTTCTGCAGGGTGAATACCTGCTCGATCTAATGAAAACTTATTATATTCCCTTTTAGCTTAAAGACGTAAAAAAACGGGAACGTAAAGTAAAAGAGAAGTAGCACCTGATTTGACCCGGAATGAACGTGTCAACCAGAGTGCAAGTGCAAACTCATGCATACATAATCACACTCGTTGTAAACCACGTCATTTCTGTTTAAGTGCGTCTGATGATGTGATGAAACGTTTGACGGAGTTTACGTAATTAAGCTAAATATTCCAAAATGATGAATACATGTTCGTACAGCATTTTCCGCTAAAAAGCTACAAACTGGCTGCTCGTCTTGTTCGCTCATCTACATAACTCACTGCGTCAGTAATGGCTTGCTACCACTTTAACTCCATTGGAATAATTAATGCAAAAATTGACTTAAATTGTCACTGCATGTGGTTCAGGAGTTAAGGCGACTTTTTTATTCCTTGCTATTCCTTGCTTCTTCATTGCGTAAGTAGAGACCATCATGTCGTTTGCTTAAATCAGGAAATAATCTTTACGTATTCCTCGCTTCACTTTCTTCTATTATCAACATCACATCCTAACCTGTTTGATACTGGAGAATCTGTTTTTTCTTTGTGTGAGTGAGGAAGATTTCAGTTGCTAAAAGTAAGCAGTTGAACCCGAGTCTTCTTCAAACTTTATCATCAGTTATCACTCTCCTCACTAACATAAAAGTAGTTTCACTTGTGAGCGTGGACACGGCAGTTCGCAGAAATGGAAGGTCAAGGTGTTGGTACCCATCACTGAATAGTGCCGGAGTGAAGAAGACAGTGTCCATCATCACCGAAAGTGCGGAAAATGTTGAAGCTGGGAATTATGCAAATAAGCGTCCTGCCAAAAGGATGGGAGTGTGGAGGAGGTTGATCTAGAGATCATCTTCCAATCTGTCATTCAAGCGTGGACAAGAGAAGATGAAGAAACGTAAAGCAACAGAGAATCGTCCTTATCAAATTAAAGGTGGAAGAAACGGAAACTCTACCACTCGTTCTTGGTCTTCCCAATTCGACTTGAACTTGAACTTCGGAGGTTTCGACGGCCAAGTGAGTATCTTGAGTGAATCTGCTGCTGAACTTCCTTGTGGTTGTGGATATCGGAATTGCAGACTCTGGTTTCTCTGCTGGAAAGACTGGTTTCTTCACATGCTCATTGAACACCATTGCAACACAGCATTTGGGTCATCACGTGCAGCCGATGCGCAGAAGGATTTCCGTCGGTGGTTGAACACTCCAAGCACACCCATTGTGGACAATAAGGTAAGTCTAAAGTTTAGACTCTAAACCAGTAAATTTAACGTACAATAAAAGGAGGCTACTAAAAGTGAACTGTTCTTTCATAATTTTGTTTTTTATGGTTGCAGCTTTTACCAAGAAGAAGTTCTCTAGTTACGACTGATGACTCCTGTGGAAATTTCCTCCTCTTCTCCCAATGCACAACCCAAATTGCTATCATATATTGAATTTATTAAACTTATAATTGATTGTGCTGAATAATTTGCCGCGTGGTTTTAAATGGTCTCTTCTATTTCTTTTAACTGGACTGATGTAATACGTTCAATATTTTTCTTATGAAATAAATACCGATACCAATACTTCAGAATCAGTGTTTTGCAAATTACTCTTTAGTTTTAAGTAGTATAGTGGTTCGGCTGTATTAGATGATGAACTTCGTACCAACTTTCTATTTAATCTACTACAAACGTTTTGATTTCCTGAAGGAGTTCAATGAACTGTTCTTTGCAACTGGTTTCTATTCAAATACACTTACGGTTCCTTCAATTGTCTAGATTTGTATAAAATGTGAACAGGCTCATCATGAATGCTTTTGATTCTGCTATGAAAGTCTTAAGTAGCAATCCATTATAAATTGAACGATTATGACTGGTTTTTCGTAAAAGAATAGGCAAAAATGAGTGCCCCCTGTGTGAGTCGAAACCGACGACCCCTAGTTTTACGAGACTAGTGCTCTGCCAACTGAGGCTAAAGGGGCTTTTAAGATCCTAGATTGTTTTTAACTTGATGCTATGTGTTTAAACAATAGAAGCTGCTTCATGTAGCTTAAAAGTTAAGGATTGAACTGAATTACAACACTTCATCCGACTTGTTTCTTAAAGATATACGCTCTTTTTCTAAAGTAAAGACTGATCCTTCTAGTGTCAGACTATTCTAGCTTTCCACTAACAAATAAGATAATGACAACTGATGATACCATAATCACAGCAACTAGTAAGAACAAACATGACATTTTACTTTTTTATTGAACAGCGGCATAATTTTATTAACACTCACGTGTTTGTGTATAACTTAACTAAATTTTAAAAACTGAAATTGTTTAAACTTTTCGATTAAAATTTGAATGAGGAATCGGGTCTCGCATGTTATTCAGTGCGAGATCAGTGTCTACAGCTTGTCTTCCGTTTTAGCAACAAGGATCAAGGATGATGAAAGTTTTTGATGCACAGTCAGCGATGTTTGGACGCAGATACCAACCACAGAAAGAGCACACAACAACATCAGAGCCATCCTCATGAAGTTGGCTGGGACTGGAACCTGTGACGGTCCTCCCTTGGTAAGGGCATTCATGGCACTTATAACAGTAATTCTTCATTCCATTTCGACTCCTCCTCTATGTAGTTACGTCATTTTCTTTTCTTCAGGTGCAGAGAGCCAGTTTTTCCCCTGGGTGCTTCACCAGCCAGCTAGATTTACCATTCATAGAATTTCACTTTCATATCGGAATAATGAAATTTTGATGTGTCTAGTCAAGCTGGAGCTTCCATTTGAAATGAGGTCCGCAAGTAGTGCAATTAAAAGAATGCTCACTGCTCAAAGTAAAAAAGGTTTTGACATAAAAAAGATGAATGATATTTAAAAGGTTTAATAGATAACCTGTTTTGAGTCATTAATTTCCGATCCAATTGGTGATTGCTTTTGTTAATTTGGTAAGCCGATTTTAATAGAGATAATATGAGAGATCCATTGTTTTTGAAGCAAGATCCCAGGTGCATTTGGAAAGGAACTTAACCTAATTAAAAAGGCGATAAATAAGAAAATATATTATAATAAGATATTATATATAATATATATATAAGAGAGAAAGATAGAGATGTGTGGCGAGTGTGTTGTCAAATCATAACGAGTGGGGAAAGGATTTCCGCGAGAGATAGGACAACGGAAAACGGTCGGTGATCCTGAGATCTTGGGAGTGCTACTCCGCTTTCAAGGATTGGCAATGATGATGATTTCGCACTGTGGTTGTTGGTACGATCAAGGCTTGGTGTTTTTCGGTCAAGTTTTCCGCTCGACTGTTGTCTATCAATAATCGCTGTTGGTGAGTCAATTCCCTCCATATAGAGATACTTGTTAAACATAGTTTCGGAACCAACGTGGTTTTATCAACTTTGAAAGCAGGTTGGCGACGTTTGTCTGTCAAGGTTGGAGTTCCATTTGAATGAGGCTCCAAAAGTAAGTGCAATTAAAAGAATGCTCAACTGCTCAAAGTAAAAAATCAGTGTTAATTAAATTGACATAATAATAAGATGAATGCCATTGAAAGTGGCTTTATTAGTAACCTTTTTTAGTCGCTAACTGCCGAACAATTGGTGATTGGTTTGCCTTGTTGATAAGCCTCTTATGTGCTTGAGAAAACCATCCTTGATCTGAAGCAAGATCCACAGTGCATTTGAAAGGACGCTTACCTAATTAAAGCAATATAAAGCAGTTTTTCTAGTTTATTTATTTGATTTTAGATGAGCGTATAGACTGACCTGAATGTGTGGACGAGTGTCTTGTCAAATATAACGAGTGGAAAAGGATTTCTGGCAAGTGACACAACGGAAATGGCGTAAATCAGAGTTCTGGAGAGTGGACCTCTGCCTTACAACAGGAACTGGCAATGATGATGATGGTTTTGGAATGTGTGTTGCTGTAAATCAGGCAAGTGTTTTTCTTCAAGTGTCAGCTTACTGTTGCTTATTTTAGTTGCCTTTAGTGGAGTCAATTCACCACCTAAACTGGAGTTCTTTACAGTTTCCGAACTGTGCAGATTATCAACTCTGTGTTTTTCTCTCATGGATGGACAACGCGTCCTTCCTGCAGAAGCAAGATTCACACGTGGTGCACTTGAAAGGGCGCTTATCTGCACAAACATGGAGACAATTATACGATTAACTTTGTCTGTTAAAATAGACAAAAAAAACTTTGAGACTTTGAGCTCAAAACTGACCTGAATGCGTTTTTTGGTGAAGACTGTGCGGCGTTTGTACAACGATTTTCTACAAGTAGCACAACGGAGACGCCTTTTAACGTGGACCGGCCCTTCCTGGAAGCTCTCTTTGGTGCCCTCGACCGCTTTTTCTTAACTTCACATTTATTTTGAAGTTTGTGTGCTTTTTGAGTATTGTTGAACACTCTTCCATTAGCTTCAGGTGGGCCTGCATTTGTGGTACCGCTGTTCCCAGGGATTTCAGAACTGTGGTGGTCTTGAGCAGCTTCTGGATGGAAGTTTGAGTGTTCTATATTTCGGAGCTCTTCGTACACCTTGTACACTAAATCATCATGCTGCTGAACATGGGAACTTTGTGCTTCGTTGACGAATTTGGCACTTCAATCTCGTCATGAGTTTCACTAACTTCACCAACACAATCATACACTTCTGCATTAATTACTTCCGGTGACTCAATCACATGAAGAGGTTTGGAGTTGTTCTCAACTGAAGGAAATGTAGAGGTTGTCGTGGAACACGATGTTTATCTTTGTGAAGATTTGTAACAGGTTGTGGAAGGGATAATTGAAAAACAGCAATGATTGTCATCATCCGATGTAGTAATTTGAAATTCTCAACACTTTGAGCAGCCACAGACACATTTCGAACAATTTCTTTTGAATTACTTCTAAAACAACTCTGGGAATGAAGAATTGAGCTTCTTCTTGCAACCCCTTAAAATCTCATTTCTCAGCTTTTGAATTACGTTGAAAAGCTTTGTTTGATTCATCATCACCATCATTCTCAGTTTTTGGCTGATTTTGAAAGTCATTCACATCAGAAGGAACTTTTTCAGCAGCTCTCATGATTTCAAACAGTTGTCGAACTCTCAACTCCAACTGGAGGCGTAATTTCTCCCATTCAAAGTATTCATCACGAAAAGACTCTCTGATTTCAAAACAGTCATCACAACACACAAAATCCTGATTTTGCACTGGATTTTCAATGGAATTTGCAGAAATCTTGTAAAAACTGTAAAAATTCAAGGAATAATTACCCTCATGATTTCCATCCTTAGCGGATGCAGGCTTAAAACAAACAAAAACACAGCGTGTGATTCGACACTTTCCCATTTTAAAAACAGTATAAAACTAAAAAATATTTTGTTTCTGTTGGGCTGGGACTCAAATGCAGCTGACAATAACAACAATACGGAATACATTGACTTCCTCTCTAGTTGTTGTGTATAATTGTTTGTAAGCAAAACAGGAGCATGGTTGAGAATACTAGAATACATAACTTGTTGCACCTTTCTCTTCATCGTCATCACGTTTCAGAGTAGGTCTTGGTTTTGGTATCGCATTCCTAACTTTTATACGACAAAGAACACGGCTGCATTATAAAAAGTAACCAGTTGACTGCATGTCACATGTCCAGCAAAAGCCCATGTAAAAAACGAAGCTTCATAGAACTACATTTTATCAGTTAAATTTGTATGACTGTTTTTTACTTCGGAATAAAAAATAATTTACAAATTTCGTTCAATTTAAACTTTTCATCGAAAAGGTGATTTATAGATGATATAGATAAAGATGCATTAAAATGCTCGAAGCTTATTGATTGTAGATGCGATTATATGCATAGATTTAGTTTCCGTAAATATATGTATAAATCTTTACTCAAGAACGAGAAGAGCAACTTTCGTGTGAATATCACTTAAGGCTACACGCAAGACAAGTATTATTATTTTTTGTAGCTATATTTTTATTTGAAATAAATTAAAAAATATATTAATACATACACCAGGTGCTTACTAATCGTTACAGATTGATGTACCAATTTTATGTCATTTTCTACAAACTTGAACTATGTAAGCTTAAGATAAAAGCTAAGTCAGTTTAAACCAAAAAATTACTTACAAGAACACTTTTAATCATCAGATAGTTGTCCTCTACACCGAAGCACTGCTGACTTCCACCATTTCTGCCAACGCCTGCAATACTTCTGCATGAATACACTCCATCCAACTCTCTAATAGACTTCCTTATCTCACCCCCAAACAGGAGTATAGGAAACACGGAGAGTGCCAAGTACAAAAAGAACAGAGCTCTTATATTTCCATTCAGCGAAACGGCGTTATAACCTGCCTCACCATTTTCTTCACTTTCTTGATTTGTTATTTCATCCCCATACGTGCTCACCCAGTAAATCCATTCTTTCCACAACTGAACTATTCCCGACTCCAGCATTCCATGAGCTCTAATAAGAAACATTGTTGCAGGCCACGGAATATTTGCAAACTTCCAATTTTCGCACAACTCTCATAAAAGTCCTTGCTTACAGTCAACTGCCAAGCCAACTTGGGTGTTGATTTAAGCCTCTGCTTCAACTTGAGGTAGCCTCTGTCAACCATATCCCTTACTATCTACATACGCATCTCGCCCACAATTAGCAATTACATCGAGATACTTATCTGCAAGCCGGCAGTTGCCATGTCGTTTACAGTTCTGAATTCCTTTCGCTGCCGTTTTTCAACAATCCAGGATTTTTGAACAGCTTCCATATAAGGTAGTTGAAAATTCTTTCTTGTGTACAACTTTGTGAATATCGTTTCGAACCACTCCCCAAGGACTTCACCATACCATTGGCTTTTTAGTTCTGCAAAACCAACTGAAACATCGGGCCAATTTTTT